>JANHFO010004181.1:424478-439121 GCA_032468095.1 Pareas carinatus
ATCTATCTATCTATCTATCTATCTATCTATCTATCTATCTATCTATCCTCTCTCCATCTACATCCCCATCTCCATGCTCATCATCTCCATGTCCATCTCCACCCATGAGTATCCTGTTGCATCAAAATCTGCAAGATGGCGATAGAAGCCACACTGGTTTTGTTCATGCAGTCTTCTTGACAAGATTTTAGAAGAGGTTTGCCATTGACTGTTGCCTGGGGCTGAGAGAGATGGACTGGCCCAAGGTCACCCAACTGTTTTATGCCAAAAGCAGGACTAGAACTCCCAGTCTCACTGTTTTTAGTGTGATGCCTTAATCGCTATACCAACCGGTTCTTGATACGTAAATAGTGAAATAATATGCCTTTTTTCAGAACTTCTTGCAATGCCAGAGTTTTCTCTTTGCCCTAGACTATCTATATAATGATTTGTTTATACTGAATTGTCTCCAAATGCTCTGCTAAAAGGTACCTGATTAACTGCAATCACAGAATAAAGTCATAGACATAGATATAAAAATAGTCTTACTGAGAGACTTCACACAAAAGGATTAATTAGAATTTCTCTGAATTCTACCCAGTCAATTGAGCAAGGATGCTGAATTTATTTTACATTATTTGCTGACTAGGTCTCCTTTGTCCTCCAATTGCTTTGGAAAGTAACCAGCGTCCTGGTTTGCAGGCAACGGTAATCAATCAATTAATTTAACACTGATCAATTAAGTTAAACAAACATCTTGGCTTGTTTAAGTGCTTCAGCAGTGATATATATGTCAGCAGTGATATATATATATATATTGCTGCTGATGGTGAATGTGGAAAAAAGCAAGATTTTACACTTAGGCAGGAAAAAACAAAGGCATAAGTACAGATTAGGTGAAACCTGGTTCAAAAATAATAATTGTGAGAGGGACCTTGGCGTTCCCATGGACGATCCCTTTAATATGAGCCAGCATAGCAAGCTAATACAATCCTCAGTTGTATAAACAGAGGCATAGAATCAAAATGAAGTATTAGTACCACTTTATAAAGCCTTAGTAAGGCCACGCCTGGAATACTGTATCCAGTTTTAGTCACCACATTATAAAAAAAGATCTTGAGACTTTGGAGAAAGTGCAAAGAAGAGCAACTAAGATGATTACAGGCCTCGAGATTAAAACATTTGAAGAACGGTGGCAGGATTTGAGTATGGCTAGTCTAGAGAAAAGAAGGACTTAGGGGGTGACTTGACAGCAGCCTTCCAGTATCTGAGGGGCTGTCACAAAGAAGAGGGCATCCACTTATTTTTCAAAGCACCAGAAGGCAGGAGAAGAAGCAATGGATGGAAACTAATCAAGGAGAGGAAGCAACCTGGAATTAAGGAGAAAGTTCTTAACAGTGAGAAAAATTAACCTGTGAAACAGCTATGTGTTCAGATGTTGTGGGTGCTTCATCGCTGGAAGTTTTTAAGAACAGATTGGACAGCGATTTGTCTGAAATTGTATCGGGTCTCCTATTTGAGCAAGAGGTTGGGTTAGAAGACCAGCAGGACCCTTCCAGCTGTTCTGATTAATTAATTGATGATAGATAGGTAGGTAATAATAAATAATAATAATAATAATAAATTTTATTTATATCCCTCCCTTCTCACAAAGGACTCAGGGCGGCTTACAGGCAGCTTAAAAACATGAACAAATACAAATACAGAGACGAATTAAGAACATATTAAAACAATTAAATAAGCCTGATTGCGTTTAAAAGGGGAAGCAATAAAAACCATATCCCAGCTGAAT
Source organism: Pareas carinatus (assembly GCA_032468095.1). NCBI lineage: Eukaryota > Metazoa > Chordata > Lepidosauria > Squamata > Pareidae > Pareas > Pareas carinatus. The sequence continues at coordinate 426,250 of JANHFO010004181.1, forward strand.
TTAAAAATTGAACACAGGAGGACAGGGCGCGGCTATTCGATGCCCACTTGCTAAAACAGGTGGGTCTTCAGGGCACTGCGGAAGGTCCGAAGGTCGGCGATCGCTCATATAGCAGGGGGGAGGTCATTCCAGAGGGTGGGTGCCGCCACAGAGAAGGCTCTCCCCCTGGGGTCGCCAGCCAGCATTGTTTGACTGGTGGCACCCTAAGGAGGCCCTCTCTGTGGGAGCGTACAGGTCGGCGGGAGGTATCGGTGGTTCGAATGCGGTCCTGCAAGTAACTGGACCCTATGCCAGGTAGGTAGGTAGATAGATAGATAGATAGTCAGACAGACAGATGATAGATAAATATACCGTATTTTTTGGGCTATTAGATGCACTTTTTCCCCCCCAAAAAGGGGGGGGGAAGTGTATGCGTCTAATAAAGCGAATACTCACCTCACTGCTTGGACTAGAGCGTTCCCGGCCCCACGGGGGGGGGGGGAATCGCTCCGCGGGACGCCGGGAATGCCCCAAACCACGCAGCAGGGTGACTTCCCCGCTGCGGAGTTTCCCGCGGAGCGATTTCCATGTGCACGGAATCGCTCAGCCGAAATCTTCGCAGCGAGGGAGTCACCCCGCTGCTTGGACTGGAGCGTTCCCGGCATCCCGCGGGGGGGGGAATCGCTACATGGGACACCGGGAATGCCCGCGTCTTATGATCCGGAGCGTCCTATAGGCCGAAAAATACGGTAGATAGTCTTATATACACACACATACAGAGAGAAAGAGAGACAGAAATATTAAGACATTGTGCAATAAGCAGGAATAGAAAATGTAAAAAAGGGAAAGAAATCAGCCAAATATTTACCATTTTTCTTCTTGATTCATGTTATGCCTCATAAAATTACCAGGGTGGTATTTTGAGAGCATGTAGTAGAGTCTCTCTAAAAATAGTTATTGAATGGAGTTATTTATTTATAGCGGCACAAAGAGCCATGGAAAGATACATGCTCGGCATTATAAGACAAGATGGAAAGACCTGTACATGGATTAGAGAACAAATGAAAGCATACAATATCATCAAGAGAGCAAAAGAGTTTCAATGGAAATGGGCTGGTCACATAGTGAGAAGAACTGATGGCAGGCGGACCAAAACAGTCATGGCATGTGTGATCTCCCCGGCAGCCGGGGGCCGGCAGCCAGAGGGAAGTAATTAGAGCAATCTTCAGCCCCCACTCAGGATTCCTGTCTTCAGAGGCTGGCACGTCCTGATTGGTTAAGACGCGCCTGCCTGCGGGTGTTTAAAGAGGACAAGACTAAGGTTTACCGAAGGAGTTTTGCTGTCATTGTTCTAAAAAAAGAAGTTTACTGTTTAAATTGTGTCCAGCTTTCCTTCTCTTTGGATTCAACAGAGTGGATCCCACTTGATAAAAACCATCCACAAAAGAGACCTAAAACAAAATTAATTAATGACATCAGCAAGTATTGTGAGTCCAATTGGCAAAAGAAAGCTTAGGATTGTATGTGAGGAAGAGGCCTTCATCCTACAGTGGATAAACAATGGTTAAAATGATGGTCATGATGAAGTTGATATGTATATATCAAATTTATATGGCTGCTCAGCTCACAAAAAGTGATTCTGAGAGGCTTCTGAGTAGTCACAAAGCAGCCCTCATAGTGGGCATTACCAGTCATTAGAAGGTCACCTGGTGAACTTGTTTGTTTTGTTCTCTCCTCAGTCGTCCCACCCCTCTCCCAAAATACCACATTTTCCCTTTGCCTTTTCCTGGGCAAGTAGGTACTTTCCCTCACACACACACACAAAATGAACTGCATCCACTTTCCACTTTATTTTCTACGAGTGATGATGGAGTCTATGTGGTTGCAGAAATATCTTGAAAACGAGGGCAATAAAGGAAGATGTCACTTTGTTTTAGAGCTTGCCAGATTTTTATTCTTTTTTTTTAAATGAGAAACTTTAAAAAAAAAAATAGAAACGGAGTTGGCCCTAAGCAAAGCAATATTTGCTCGGTGCCCACTCTGGTATTACTTAAGACGATTACTAAAATGGCAGTTGTAAGCGATGTTTTTCCCATTGGTGATTATATTTAAACAGTGTTGCCAGATCCAGGTTTGGCCAGTTCTGGTCTTTTGTTTTATTTTATTGGTGTAATGGGCTCCACTTTGGCCCTCAGGTAAGTCTCTACAATCAGCTAGTGGGCCCTGAGGGAGAGACCTCCCTGTCCTGCCACAACAATAAACAATCTGAGAAGAAACGGAGCTGTCTGGAAGAACCTGAAACAGACACGCTTCCTCTGTGGATTGAAAGCAGGAAGGGTTTATGTAGGATATTCTCAGCTTCTCCTGTTACATTTGTTCTTTCCAGTAAATCCATTGCTGATTGAAGAAACGCATTCATAAGCCTGCTTCCTTTCCTCCCCTCTCTTTTGCCGTTCCCTCTTGATCTCAAGGCATTGATCAGAATTGTTCTAGCTCTCTGGGTCCGGGTACACCCTCCTCAGCCGGCTGAAATGTCGATTCCTCCCTCAGCCCTGTTTTTTGTCCCTGAAAAGTCTACTTGTTTGATTGCAGCCTCGGAATCCTTGGCTTCTGCAGCAAAGATTGATGCCTCCTCAGAGAAGCCCATCCTCTCCCACCACGTTCTGTTTGAAAGTCATCAGGCACACCGTTGTAAATGATCGCAGGCGATTTGCTGGAGGTGCTGGAAAAATAATAGTGAGCAGGAGAGCATTTGTAATTTCCACGGCTGGTTTGCAATCATCGCTCCAAATGAAGCGTGCCTAAATGGGAAGGCAAAACTTTTCTGCTACCCCTGTTTCTCTGTATAGCGAAACTAGGGGCTGCCTCTTATGCATTATTATGCAAAAGTTAGGGCAACCCATTGCATCAGACACAAAAGCTCTATATTCTAATGCCAGGGAGCTTCTTTGAAGGACAAGGGGGACCTTCCACTTTATATTGCTACAAGGGAGTGGGCTTTGCAATGGTCAAGTGGACTTTGCATCTTCTGTCTTACTTGGTATGTGATCCTAACTTGAGTATGAGCCAGCTATGTGCTGCAGCTGCCAAAAAAACCAATGCAGTCTTAGGCTGCACCAACACAGCGACAGCATCAAGATCACAAGAAGTGATAACACTGCTTTATACTGCACTAGTGAGGTCATAATTGGAATACTGTGTACAATTCTGATCCTCACAATACAAAAAAGATCTCGAGACCCTAGAGAATGTGTAGAGGACAACAAAGACGATAAGAAGCTAAATTCTATGATGAAGGTTAAAGGAGCTAGGTCTGTAGCCTATCAAAGAAAAGGTTTAGGGATGACTTTATAGCTGTCTTCTAGTTGTAGTGGCACAGTGGTTAGAGTGCATACTGCATTCTAGCTCTCTTAACAGTCGGCTGCCAGTAAGTTCAGCAGTTCTAGTCCCACCAGCTCAAGGTTGACTCAGCCTTCCATCCTTCCGAGGTCGGTCAAATGAGGACCTAGATAGTTGGGGGCAATATGCCGATTTCTGTAAACCGCTTAGAGAGGGCTGTAAAGCACTGTGAAGCAGTATATAAGTCTAACTGCTATTGTTAGTACTTCACAGGGAAGAGGAGATCGATTTTTTTTCCAAAGCACCAGAGGGCAGAATAAGAAATAGAAGAAGAAGGTCGTTAAAGAGATGCCCCATCTAGAACTAAGGAGAAATTTCCTGACAGTGAGGACAATGAATCAATGGATTAACTTGCTTCCCGGAAATGTAGGAAGTTGCTGGAGGCTTTCAAGAATAGGCAGTACAACAATTTGACCAGGATGATATAAGACCTCGTGCCTTGGTCAGAGGGTTGGACTAGAAGCAAGCAAGCAAAGGAATAGCGCTGTGTGTCCAGAGAAGGAAAGAGTTTGTTACACTGAGAGCAGGCGGGTTTATAGTTATTAAGCAAAGACTGGTTTTCCTTGAAGGATTGACTTTAAGCTCAGAAGGTTAGAGACAGCTTGAGAAGAAGAAGCTTTTACCTGCTGATTTTTGACCTGCCATACCTCTAGGTGAGAGTCAGTTTTAGCGCAGTCATTAAGGGGCCAGCCTAGAAACCGATAGACCGCGAATTCTAGTCCCTCCTGAGTCACAAAGCCAGATGGGTGACCTGAGGTCGGTCCCTCTCTCTCAGTTCTAAGCTGGAGTCAGGGGCAAACCACTTCCTGAAATGCATCCAAGAAAACCTCAGGGACTATTTCTAGCAGTTGCCATGAGTCGACACCAACTTGGATGCACAGAAAGTACAATAAATCCTCCAGTTACTTTGAACTCAACTGTACCCTTCATGCTTCAAGCAAGTTGGATCACTTTTCTATGAGCATTAGAGTCATATTTCCAGACCAGGCTTTTGCCTGATCCAAATGGACATTTGGTCTCTATGCTATCAGAGACAAAATAGGAGATTGATTCTGGCATTATGTTGTTGTTTCATTCTTTTATCATTCCCTGCTTAGATATCTTAAGCCCTTCCAACATTATATACTGAGCAGGTTTCTTAACATTCTGTGTATGGAGTCTTTGAGAAGAGAATGGAGGAAGACATAGGTTGGAGAGGAGGTCAGCCTGAAATACCCAATAAGCACCTCTCTGATCATCCTTAATCTTGGTCATGTGATTTTGTATCCAGTGTCAGGAGAAAGCTTCAGATGTTCTTTGGAAAAAGTCCAAATAATAGGGAACATCGGTTTTCAGCACTGGCACATCTAAGGATAACTAAAGCCTGACTGACAAATGGGCTGGAGACAAAGTGAAGACTGCAATAGTGGAACAAAGGGAGAAATTGCCATGGTTAAGGAATAATTATGCTAAGGTGAAGTGTGAGTTGGACGTGACCTGAGTTTGCCTACTATATTGCGTGGGTGAGAAAGCAAGAGGCAACATGGTATCTGGAATCACTCCAATCTTTTATACCCCATGGTGCAACGCCTGTTTTCAAGCACTGCACAGAGGAGCAAAAAGGCTGCCACTCATCTCATTTCCCCCCAAAAAGACTCATTAAAAAAACCACAACCACGTCTCTTATCAGCCATTCGTTCTACTGTAATGTCACAGGCAGCATGTATGGCACTTTGCTGGCATGTGAATGTGTGGCAGTGGACACAACATGCAAGGAATAAGTTCCGAGAAGTCTTCTAGGTCACAGGAAGCTTGTTGATTACCTGATTGTACTGGGTATCTCATGTAAAGAGAAAATGCACATCTGGCCAGTTCACTGCTTCGGAACATCCTGTGATTTTTATTTTCTAAATATGAGACAGATATGCATGCCAAAGGTATGAATCCTTTCCTTTCAATGGGCAGTATTGGAGATTTGTTTTCCAAGCTTGTGGGTTGGTTTTTGAATGTTTTGTTACCCAGCTAGGTAACATCTTCAGCATTGATGTTCTGTTTATAAGGTCTTGGTGTGGCCAGTAGATGTTGTGATGGGTGAATCACCTCAGGGGAGGATGTAGTGATGAGCCTTGTGAGGGGTAGGACATGGGTCAGGTCAGGTGAGGGGCTGTAATGGGTCTTGGGAGGGGTCAGGGGTGGGTTGCATAAAGAAATGGTCTTGTGATGGGTCTCGTGATGGGACAATCAGCTGAGGGTCATTGGGAGGCGAAATGCTGGTTGTGAGAGTTATGGACTGGTTGAAAGTTAGTGTAACCAGCCTAAGAACCCCTGAGAATTCAAATCAACTGCACCACAAAATAGCAACAGTACCAACCTTCAAACATCACAAGACCATCTCCTTATACAACCCACCCCTGACCCCTCCCAATATCCCTCCCAAGATCCATCACAGCCCCTCACATGCCCTACCACTCACAAGACTCATCACTAGACCGTCCCACCCATCACATTGCCTACTGACCACATCAAGTCCTTATAAACAGAACACCAACTCTGACATCCCATAAAAAATCTGCTGAAGATGCTACCTAGCTGGGTAATGAAATATTCAGAAACCAACCCACAAGTTGGAGAATGAACTTCCACTCTCATCCTACGCCAAAGCTACAGATATTTGCCACTATCGTAGTTAGTATTGTTGTAGAACTACTACCGAGATGTACAACGTTATCAAAATGGTTGTGTTTAAAATATACTTTCCATTTGGGGAATTTAACCCTTAAAGAATAAAATATGGTCCTTTGGATATTGTTCCGATCACCTACTGAAATTTCTTTGTCCCCATGACTAAAAAAACATGAAAGGCTATCATCCTGTGGACATCATCTAAGAAACCTCAACAGTTCCATGTACATATTTTTTTGTAGAAGATATATTATTACTGGTGAAATTATCCAGGGAAGGCAACCAGCTGGAAGTGAAAAAGTTAAGCAGGAACACAGCCTAAGGGAAAAATCTGATAAATTCTGAGCAACAATAATTTTATATGGTTTTACAACCAGTTGGTTCATTGGTATGAGTTTGTGAAGCTCATTCTTGATCCTGATCAATAAATCTTGAACCAACTGAGTTTTTGTAATAGAACTCATTGAAGAAGAAAACTCCATGGATTTGATTGCTTTCCTTCAGTTTTTGAAATGTAAAGAACAAACGCTAGGCTGGAATAAAGATTTCATTTTTTGAGTTTGAGTCAGTGTAGTGCGTATTAAATCATTCAGCCTGATTCGGAGCTTTCTGTTTTTAACCTCTTTGTGAGCAACTAGTGTGAGTGCCTTCTTGGATACCCTAATTCAGTTTTTGCACACACAGTTGAAATGTACATCATGCAGGCATCTCTGTTAGGATTGTATCAGCATTTCTATTACAGCAGGAACAGGACCTAGCATTACCTTTGATTTATATGTTCTCATCCTGCCAGTATTTGCTTTGTTTGTCTCAGTTCTGCAGAGCTACAGGTAGATTGGTCTAATGTCTCCAGGAGACCTCTCTTCAAGTGCCCCCAGATCTTCTCTTCCTGTTTTCAAGCACAGGTCTTCCTTTTATACTAAGTTAAATAGGCTTTGCAGTTTGTCATCTTCCAATTTCCTTAAGCCTCATCAAACACCAAGAATGTAGGACTGCAGTTTGAACATAAGATGTTTTGGATAGTTTTGAAGATGAACTGCAAGATAGATAAATAGAATATTGATGGGATCAGTACCAGTTTCATATACTTTTGCACCTTCAGGGAAACATTAAAATATTCCTTCATTGATTTTGAATGACATGAAACTCCTTCTGTTTGTCCACACAGTTAAAGGGGGTAGGGTAGTCTTTTGACAAAAGGCATGGTTTTTTTGATAGCTGCACCCCTTGATCTCAGTGCTTCCCTCATAAATTCTGCATTAAGTCTCTGCATGAAGAACCATTGGTAGACTGAGAGTGGGAATGGAGCCACTATGTTATTGCCATATATGGCTTTCACGATCTGTGCTAAAATATGATGGAGTCTGTTTCTGGGGAAATTGGTATTCCTGTTAAAGGATGCGAGCAGAGATTAATCAAGGATTAATCACAGAATTATAACTGGTTTCTCCAGGGATGACAGTGCTTCCTTACCTCAAAACGAAGGAGCTTGTCCATGGTTAACAAATGATCTCTTGAAAAACCTCTTGAAATTGAACTGTTGTGTTTTATTTTTAATAAATGGATCATTCCAACCTTTCTCCCTTTTCCAAAGCAGTGAAATTACAGTTTCAGTATGATATACGTAGTGTGTCTATGCTCTTTACACAAGTAAGGTTACTGTCACTTCTAAGGCTTAGTTCACATATGCTTGATATATTTACATTTGATTACTATCTACTTGTATAAATCAAGCTTCCCAACTTCTTCACTGTCTGGATTCAATTTGCTTATTAATAGCTCCTCCCCTAACAGTTGCCTGGTTAATCACAGAGTTATGCATATTTAGAGAGGCCATACATCAATTTTTTGGTGGGTCAGTGTGTTCTTTAATTTGGCTTAAGGAAGGTTCTACTTGTTTTGCTATGATTTTGCAATGATTTTGTGTTATGGTAGTTGTGTTATAGCAAGTCACTTTCAAATAAATTTCCAAAGTATCAATGAATAAGCATGAAATATACTTGAAGTTGGTTCATGCCTACGTGTCCTTCTTTATCGATGGATGAGCATCACATTGTCTAGGAGTGTTGCTCCATGGTACCTCAGTGATTGAGAAACTTAATTGTTATCAAGTTTTACTTTTATTAAAATGATTTATGTGTATGGGAAAGAGTGGAGCATGGCAATGAGAGAAAGGATGCAAACTGGCATACAACCTGAAATTTAATCGGTAAAAGCAACAACTATATTGATTAAGAGTTCCAGAAGATGTTGGCACAGCCTGTATTATCATAATCCAGCTGCTGATAATGATGTTTCTCTGTTAGGCTGAAGAGCAGCACATTTTAGTTGAAGATGTAGATTGTTTCATTCATCCACTAACACTAAATTAAGCCATGTACCCAAATGTAGGCTCTGAAAATCCCTTCCAAATTTAAATGTACCCCTGATCTGTCTCTTTTCTACCAATATTGACCACAATGATGTATATGGATAAAGTCCACATATGTCTTGAAATGAGTGGCAGATTCCTTTCAACATCACACTTTCACTATTTATTCTGTGGAATCTATGTCAGTTTATGAACAAAAGAGGTCACCATGTATTAATTTGGATCATTGGGCCACCTAGTCTGGTTCCTCTAGAGTTACTGGCCCTGTCTTGGAGCAAATCTTTAGAGATGCATACAGAAGGGTTTCATCACAGTGAGGATATATGGAATCTTTGGCATGCTAAGCAAGAGCTCCCACATAAAGCTATGGCTTAGTTAGAATTAGAACCAGGCTCTAGAAAGGCGATGAAAGAAGAGAAGGTTCAGGGTTTACATGGTAGCAGTGTTTCAACATTTGGGGGGGGACTATTCCAGAGAGGAGAGGGGCAACTTATTTTTAAAAGCCCCAAAAGCCCAGACAAGGAACAAGGGATGGAAACTGATCAAGGAGAGATTCAACTTAGAAATAAGGAGAATTTTTCTGACAATAAGAACAATCAGCCAATGGAACAGCTTGCCTTCAGAAGTTGTGGTTGCTCCATCACTGGAGGCTTTCAGGAAGAGACTGGACAGTCACTTGTCAGAAATGGTATAGGGTCTCCTGCTGAGCAGGGGGTTAGACTAGATGACCTACAAGATCCCTTCCAACTCTGTTATTTTGTATTCTGCTTCTCTTTTTAGAAGTCTGATTTCAGCCGGGAAAGCATAGATTCTCGCTCCACTGTTATCCACTAAGCTTGCAATGAGTGACCCATTCTGGTTCTTCAAGACTTTTAAGTGCTAATTATCACCGCTAATTACCTTTCTAATGATGTCTACTAGCAGCTCTTTGTTGTGAGCCAGAGAACTTTCTTTTATCCTTGGACTTAGCACAATTGCATCCCCCAATTCCCTTCCCTCCTGATACCTAATTCAAACACCTTGTTAAAAGGTATGCTTGTTTCTGTCAGCTGCAACTGAGATTCTGATAGGATAAGGTCTTTTTTTAAAAAATATTTTGTGAAACTCTGATCTTCTGTTAGCCAAACAGTCACATTCGCTGCACTGTTACAAGCATACTTTTGATTATCTGCTATTGCTGGGTAAGGAAATGTAGATTATTTTACAATTCAAAGACGTAAGCCTACTTGTAGCAGAAGCAAAGTGACATGACATCTTGGATGCAAAACAGCCATTTTCTTTAGATATTTATTTCTGTTCTAGAGGTACCCTCTAGCGTGCCTTAGAAGGCCCAGTTTCTCTTTATCTGAGGTCAGATTTCTTTTATTTCCTTTTTGCTTCTCCTTATAGGATTGCTAGGCTGCTTCATCTTAGGCCCATCATTCATTTCTGCATCTTGCAGTTTAATTTACTTTCAGAGTCTTATCATTCATGTCAATCCTTTGTTCTTTGATATGTCTTCGGTGTGCATTTGAATCTGGTAGTGAAATCCACTGGCATCTTTCCTGTCCTTCTCTCTCTCTCTCTTTTATTTTAAAGCACTGCCTGATGCTTGGGGCTTTCTCCCAGATGCATGCAGAAAACCTCTTTCAAATGTGAGAATGCAAAGCAAATTTCACGTTTTTCGATTTGCAGATGGCCTGGTCCCTTCCCCGTACAGTTACAGTATATGCACAGCCCTCCACTTTTGTTCTCCAGATTGTTAGAATGTCCATTAACAGTAATAGGAGCTTGTTAGCCAGGTAAAAAGACCATTTGTTCGCCTCACCTGCTTTCAGTACAGCCCATTAAAATGTAGGAAAGGGGAGTTCAGCTGTAATACAAAGAAGGAAAAATGGCAAAGGAATTAATTTTGATTTATTAGTGAAACACTAAACCGCCACTCAGAATGGAAGCCAGACCAACAGTCATGGGAATCTTAAAAAACCTTTCTTTGCTGACAGAGCGAAGGGAGGGCCAGAAGTGGCATCATCTATTTCCCCCTTGAGTTTCCTCTCATCCTGTCTATAGCAACCAAGCTGTTTAAGATGATAGGGCTCAGTGAGAGATGGGGGGCCCTTCATAAGGGGCAAATGCTCCATTGTGCATGTGAATAGGGGAGAGCATTCCCTACCCGTAACTGGATCCACAGCAGGTGACCTAGTTTGGCATTTGTGTAGTGTGCAATTTGAAAGAGGAGGGGCTGAATATGACACCTCCTAAAAAATCGGCACCATCGTGCTCCCAGATGTCTCCATGAATATAGTTCCTGAAGGGGGAGTTTAATCTTCTCTATTTTGGTCGTTATGGACTTTATGATTGTGATTGTATTCGTGAGTAAGATTGCGGTTTGCCGACTGTATGTACATGACAATGTCAGAGCGCCAGTGTTGGCTACAAACAGGTTCCTTGGTCACAAGGATGGTGCGCAGAACAGAGTAGCAGCAAAGCACAAGCACAGACTGCAGTGAGAGGCAAAAGCTTTTTACTCAAGACAGTCACAATCCAGAAACAAAGTCAACAGTCCAGGTCAAAATACCACAGTCAAGCAGTCCCTCTACTAACCAGGTTAGTCAGGTGTTTATCCAGTATCTTCGCCAACAAAGTTGGCCAGGAAAAACACAGCAAGCCAGGAACTAAGATCAAAGACGTATACCACACAGCAAGGATCACCAAAGCAAGAGAGAATGACTTAAGCCCTGCTGGTTTATATGCTCTGGGTCCTGGGCTAATTAAGATAGATGTGGCTCAGCTTGCAATTTGTAAACCAACCTGTAGGGTTACTTAAAGGGATCACCACCCGTATAACCCTAACAGACAAGATGAATGTACTTTATGATTATGAATTGTAATCACAGTTTGTTTATTGTATGCATGTAGGTATAGAGCATGTACACCGGAGACAAATTCCTTCTCTGTCCAGACACACTTGGCCAATAAATTCTGATTTTGATTCTGTTCCTCATCAAACGTATAGACGTTACTCTAATGCCAAGCAGTAGCGAAGAGTTTGTGGCATACCGTATAACATGACTAGCTTAATACAGGTAGTCCTCAACATGTAACCACAATTGAGCCCAGAATTTATGTTGCTCAGTGAGAAATCCGTTAAGTGAGCTTTGCCCCATTTTATGACTTTTCCTTCTACATTTCTTCAGGGAATCACCCGCAGCTGTTAAATCAGTAACACAGTTGTGAAGCGAATCTGGCTTCCCCATTGACTTTGCCTGTCAGGAGGTCGTAAAAGGGGATCACATGACCCTGGGAGACTGCGGCCGTCCTCAATACGAACCAGTTGTCAAGCATCTGAACGTGAGAATGCGGCAACCATCATAAGTGTGAAAAATGGTCCTGAGTCAGTTTTTTTCCAGTTTTCAGTGGTCGCTAAATGAACTGTTGTAAGTTGAGAAACGCTTGCATGCAGCTCAACACTGAGCCTCAAAGGACTTTTTTGAATACGCAAACTCGGATTACTCAGACTCAGTGGCTTTAGGGTGCTACAGCTTGGCTCCCGGTAGATGAGGCACACTTGAGTTTCTTAAACTCTCTACCCCCCGCCAGCTTTAAACAATTACAAGCAGTCCTTTAAAAAGAGTATTGGCCAAGAACTTGGAAGTCTGCCACTGTGTGCACCTATATTGACTGTCGCCATATGGCTTGCGGTGTTGGAATTTAATTTCAGTTTATCTTTAAAATATTGATCAGTGATAATGTGTAACTGCTTTGAAATCAAGCGATGAGCCATCCTGAGCCACCTGGAAAGGCAGTTGTCCCTTTGATATAAATGCGCTAGGAGTTTTACAGCGTGTGGATTGTCGATTCTCTTGAGGGATTCCATCAGCAACAAAATAGATACGCTGGACATTTATTTGGAATTTTGGCCTATCTTTCCCTGCCACAAAGAGTGCTCAAAATGAATTACGATCTTTAAAATCAGTGGAGTTAATTGAAGTATAATGAAATAAATCCAACTAATAAAATATAACAGCAGCGCTTCATTAAAATTCCAAGGGGGCTGTTATAAATACAGCACCACCCCCAAACAGAACAGAAGCCAAATGCTTCTTAAATGAAAAATGATGAGGAAAAACGTTCCGGAAAAAGGATTGCTATATTTTGAGGGTGGCCATAAGGAAAACACTAATGTGTTCCCACTAATCACAGAACAGTCAGCGACAAAACATGTCTGGGGAGACTTCTCAGCTGTTGGGCCATATAGATGTGGGCCATATGGAATCAACATGGTGGAAGACAATCCTTTAGATATCTTGGATTTGCATTATTTTTAGGAACCTAAAAGGAAGAACTGACCCTTAGCACGGAGAAGCAAGCCAATAAGAGAATAACAGAGTTGGAAGAGACCTTGGAGGTCTTCTTCTTCTTCTTCTTCTTCTTCTTCTTCTTCTTCTTCTTCTTCTTCTTCTTCTTCTTCTTCTTCTTCTTC
>JANHFO010004181.1:442173-457471 GCA_032468095.1 Pareas carinatus
CTTTCTTTCTTTCTTTCTTTCTTTCTTTCTTTCTTTCTTTCTTTCTTTCTTTCTTTCTTTCTTTCTTTCTTTCATATCCTGCCTTCATAATTGTTATAAAAAACCTGAGGTGGCAAACATATCTAATACTCCTTTCTCCTTTTATTTTCCCACAACAACAACCCTGTAAGGTAGGCCAAGAGAGAATCCCTGGCCCAAAGTCACCCAGCTGGGAAGACTAGTGTCTCCTGGTTTCCAGCCTGGTACCTTGAATAAAATTATTGCTAAAAATGAGACAAAAGCCTACCATAATATGAAAAGTGTTACATCACAAAATATATATCCAGTGATAAAGGTGAAAAACAGAAAATTCCTACCATCGTATGATCACCGTAACTTAGGTATAGAAATTCTGATGGATTCTCCTTCCCATAGACGATGTCTTCATATGTTATCAATCTATTTAAAATGCATTAATGACATTAGCACAGGAAAACTTCCACATAAATTTATCACTCTTGAAGAATTCCTTTTTTACATTATTATTTTAATCATCTGTTTAGCACAAGCAATAGTACTTAGACTTATATTCAGCTTCACAGTGCTCCACAGTCCTCTCTAAACAGATTACAGAGTCAAAATATTGCCCCCAATTATCTGGGTTCTTATTTTACCGACCTCGAAAGGATGGAAGGCTGAGTCAACCTTGAGCCAGTGAGAATCGAACTGCTGGCAGTTGGCAGAATTAGCTTGCAATACTGCGTTCTAACCACTGCGCCATTATGGCATCTGCTTATTTTGTTTATTATTTATATCCTGCTTTTCCTTCAGAAGCATAAGACAGGGTATGTAATAATCCTGCAATGCAAATTGGGCTGAGAACGTGCAATTGTCAACTTGGCATATTGCAAGATCTGTATTTTTAATCTGAAGCATCAGGTATTTAATTCAGTTACTGAATGTTCTGATTCAAATTTTGCACTAAGATTTTTATCGGCATAAATTCACTCACACTAATATTTCATACATCATACGAAGAAGTTATTAAAGTGGAAATGCAGTCAGGTTTCTCTCCTCTCCTCTCCTCTCCTCTCCTCTCCTCTCCTTTCCCCTTTCCCCTTTCCCTCTTCCCCCTTCCCCCTTTACCTGTGTCTAGATCCCCTGTTGCCAGAATAGGACAGCAACTGCTTTTCAAGGCAGAAACAGAGCCATCAACTTTAAACACCTCATTTCTTTGCACATTTGTCCTCTGTGTTTTCCAGATACTGTAAGGGGTGAAAGCAGTCTTTCCCCCTTTGGTCATCTTGATTGCTTTTGTCTGTTTGGCTGGACCAGTTTACAATTGTACAGTTATATACTGTCTGCTCTTTCAGATGAAGGAACAGCTCCTCACCTTAGATCATACCTGTTCTCATTTTTAAGATCTTCTAAAACGTTGTCTTACCTAGCAATACATTCACACTGTGAAATCTTTCCCTTTCATGTGACTGGAAAAACAATGGCAACACACTGTTTTGCTTACATCCTCAGTTAGCTAGGGAAAGCTTGTTAGGTAGCCGAAAGAAAATACAATTTAAAAAGTTTCTGCTTAATTTGGAAGTAAGTCAAAGACAGCAGCCTTATATATATGGCTGGCAAAGCTCTTAAATATTATGCTATTTGAGCGCTGGAGATCAAAGGAACCAACCCCCTGTTCATGCAGGAGACCTCATATGATTTCAGACAGGTGGCTGAAGTCCAGTCTCTTCTTAAAAATCTCCAGTGATGGAGCACCCACTACTTCTAAAGGAAAGCTGTTCCACTGGTCAATTGTCCTCTGCGATATACTTATTTTACTTATTTACTTATACAGAAAACCTATTTCAAAGGTGGCTGTTGTGCCTACATATATGTGCATTTTCATGCTTTAACCCCAAACAGACATGCACGCACACACATGCAGGAAGGAAAGTGATTGATAATTGCTTTCCCGGAACAGAAGTGTGGGAGGTCATGGCAGCTGTGAAATTATTAGCTAGCAACTCCAGACTCAGGACCCATGATCAAAATATCATTCTTCTTAAACCAGCTTAGACTTAAGTGGCCTTGAGGAGGACTGCTTAGACTGCTAATGCAGAGGTGCCCAAAATTTAGATGAAGTTGTCGGCCAATTGCTCTCCTTATTTTTTGTTTTCTTGATTTTGGACGGGTAACAAATCAAGGAAGAAATGCTGTAATTTGATGAACGAAGCAGAAAAAAGCAGACGTTTTGGCTTACAAGTTATGCAATAAAACTACCAAAGGATTAAGGGCATTGACTTTCAGAAGACATCAGATGTCGTAAATTTAGGCATTGTCATATCAAATGAAAATCTTGGGTGCTTTTGGTATAATATAACCTCCAGATTGCTGGGGAGATAAAAATGTCTCTTCAGAAGAAAGATAGGCCAGTAATGTAACCACAAATAACTGGGGGTAAAAATAGTGGCAGTTGAAATATTTCCTTCAAGAATGTCAAAAATTCATAGATGTGCTACCGTAATTAAAAGAAGTCTACTAGATAATTTTACATATCTTAATGCAAACACAAGACTAAATACAGAAGAATGTTCTCATCTTTGTTTCCTGTTTAATACATTTGCATTAGAATGAATCCAAATTAAGTAATTTGGAATGAAATTATCCTCCTTTTCAGCTTTATTTTGAAATGACATTTCTATTTTATTATGCTCAACTTTAAAAAGTTTTCTCCATATGTTGGAAAGCTAGCGGATGAGAAAAAAAGGACATAATGTGACAAATGTTCTGGAGGAATGGGACTACTCAGCTACCCAGCTGTTAAGCTGATGGAGAAGTCTTGAGGTGGGAAATATCTAGCAGGTTTGGAACAAATTGTGAAGGGAAGATCAATGTCATATTGATTTGAGAAGGGGAAAAAAGGCCTTCAAATTCCCAAGATCCTTTGAGTATTGAAGATCTTGGTAGGGGTGAATTGAAAATTTCCCTCTCTCCAGCATTTCCACCCCCCCTTTCTTTCTCTGATGTATCCATTTCTTTCTCTCCCCTTGTACACATACAAGAATTCAGAGTCCACTTGACTTGCATGGGGCTAAAGAAAGACCAGAGCCCAGAGACTGGCTAATCAGAGAGAGGGAGGGAACTTCAATGCACTATAGATTTTTGGAACGAGGAGGCCGTGGTTAGGGGTGTGAGTCCTAAAATGAGAGAAGCAATCTAGAACTAAGGAGAAATGTCCTAATGGTGAGAGCAATCAAACCATGGAATAGCGTGCCTCCAGAAGCTTCATTGAAGGCTTTAAAAAATAGTTCCCTGCTTGAGCAGAGGGTTGGACTAGGAAAACCTCCAAGGTCCCCTCCATATCATTTGGTGGCTGTGAACATTCTTTTCTCCTATGTAGGTCGGCGAAGATGAAAGTTCTAAACCACTTCAAACCAGAAAGACTTCGCCCCATCTGAATAAGCTAAATATCAATTAAATATTAGTTAAAACAGGGGTACCCAGTCCCTGGTCTGTGGACCAGCACCGGGCCGCAGAATTCCAGCAACAAGGCCACACAAACAAGGCAAACCCCATTCACAAGATGCAAGCAGCACGCAAAACCACATCCTCACTGGTCTGCGGAAAAACCTTTTCCCACAGAGCTGGTCCCTGGTGCCCAAAGGGTTGGGGGCCATTGAGTTAAAGCCATTTTAAGGAAAATAATAATAATTTGGAGAAATTGATGTTTACAGTGTGCACCTCTAGAACCCAAAGTCAGGTTGCTTGATTCTTGTGATTGGCTGGCATCTCTTTGCCATTTTGCATGATAAAGTGAGACTAAAATAGAAGCATCTAAGTACCTGTGCATCTGTTTACACGGTTCAGTGAGACTAAAAATGGAAATGTTAGTTGATGCTTATCTACAGATCTAAGATCTTGGTTTATTGTTCCAAAACAAGCAAGGAATTGTAGGACGACAAACTTGGCTTACTGCATTTGGGAGTAACAAATCAAGACTCTTTGAATAGATTTGAGATGGATGGATGGATGGATGGATGGATGGATGGATGGATGGATGGAAGGATGGATGGAAGGATGAACGGACAGACGGATGGATGGGCGAGGAGTCAGACAGACAGACATTGTGCATGTAAAAAGAGGAGGGAAATGAAAACAGATGGGCAAAAGAAACTAGCATAGTATTTTTACAGTTATCCAGCTTAAGGTTGTTCTTTATGTTATATGTGAGTGCAACCATCCTTAGTAAATGAATCTTCTGCACTGTTTTACTTATTTATATTATTTATATGAATTCCGGTCAGCAATTGTGAGTGTGAGGTCTCAAAAGCTTTCAGGACTTTTCTAGTCCCAAATGAGATCTGGTGAGATTTCAGCAACTTCATTTGAGATTTCAAATGACTTTTCTCCCTATCTGATTAAAGAGATTGCTGACCCACGTGGCAAATTCCAATATTATGTCTACTATATGGGAAATACAAACACTCAGCCCTCTCCACGCAGGACAAAATAATATGCATTTATTCATTAATTCAGGTTGTATCTATGAATTGAAGCATCAGCTGCTATTATTATTGCATAGAGTTCTGCTGAATGATTTAGCTGGGAATATTCACTTTTGCTCTGGAGAATGACTACTGCTTCATTGTCAAGCAACAGAAGAAACCAGCTTCTTTAAAGATACATGATGGGCGAAAACTCCCAGGCCAACACACAAATCAAGGCCCAGCTGCAGCATGTGTGTAAGGTGTTGTTGTTGCAAACTGCTGAGAAATCATGCTGTACAAGTGGTCCTTTTCATCAATCAGGAAAAGAAGAAAAATGCAGTGCACGAGGTTCATTGTGAAGAAAATTAGGTGAGGGAAAGGATGCATTATTAAGCAGGCGTCTGGCCACAGGGAACAGGATCACAAGTGAAAGAGGCATCCCACTTTGTTTGTGGTAACACCTTCTCTAATCATTTCCTAATGAGGCAATAGGTGTGCTCATTCATCAATATTTATGAGCTCCTGAAGCGATTTCATGTCATATTGGCATTAGGAAATGGAGCCACTCAACAAATGAGAGGCTTTGTCAGCGCCAGTCATGAAATATTTATTATCAGCTATTTATTGACATGACCACTCCAATAAAACTGGCAACTAATTCATGCCCAGCGCAATTGTTCCCCAGGTTGCTGTAATTATATGGCAAAGCACCATCTATTGGCATCTTTTGGGGAACATATGGAGATATGATTATTCATTTAAATCAAAGCAATCAATGAAACATGTGGGGGGGGGCTCTGGGTGGGTGTATACAAATGTACGTGCATATGCCCTGCCCACCTTTCTAAATGAAATCATCAACCTACTTTGGTTTGGCTTTTGACTGAGATGCAAAAGAGACGAGATCAAATAATTTACGGTGACAAAATAATCCGCATCCAGCTTTGATCGTTGCTTGAACAAGTTTCCCCCCCAAAAATATCCCAATTTCCAGCAGCCCCGCTGAGAGACAGATTCACTTTGGATTCCAAGATCAGAATCACCTTTTTGGTCTCTGTTTGGTCCCCTTATTTAACCCTTCAAAATTAGAATTTTTTTTAAAGAAACTTTCCATTGTTAGGATTAGCAAGTGAGCAACTTCTGGAGGCAAGTTGTCCCACTGATTAATTGTTCTAACTGTCAGGAAATTTCTCCTTAGTTCTAAGTTGGTTCTCTCCTTGATTGGTTTCCATCCATTGCTTCTTCTCCTGCCTTCAGGCGCTTTGGAGAATAGCTTGGCTCCCTCTTCTTTGCGACAACCCCTGAGATATTGGACCACTGCTCTCATGTCACCCCTAGTCCTTCTTTTCATTAAACACACCCAATTCCAGCAACCAAAGTTTAGAAACTAGAGCAAACAGGAGTTTAGTTCTGGATCTGATATACCCTATTAGTGGCCTGGAGATAATGTGGAATGTTAAATCTTGTTATGTGGGTTTCCTTGTTTGCATAAAATCATGCTTGTTCTGGAATGTACCTGTCTTTCTGTCATGTAATGTGTCAAAGCCAAATTAAAAAGGGAGAGGCTTTCATGAGACAAAAAAAATGTAGCTAGTTAGTGACCTAAAAGGGGAAATGCATTTAGAATTCCAGTTTTCTGCAGATCTTATGTTTACCTGTTCTCCATTCATGCCCCAGGCTCAAAATGCATAATAATGCAAATTATCATACAACACATGGAAGAGTTGGGTTGTAAAGATAACCATACCTAATGCAGGCGATGGCAGAACATCTGCTCTTTAATTAATCTTACGCAAAAGCCAAAACTCAGCATTAAGATGCAGAGTGTTTATGACAACTGCTTTGGCTCTCATCCTTAACAGACTCCTGGTTCCCTGTTGGAGTTGTTTTTCCTTTGTACTTTGCATATAAAGCTTTGTTCAGAAGCAGCAGAAACCAGCTATTTGAAAAAAGAAGAAACTATTTAAGGCTTAGCTTGTGTTTTAAAGGATCTGCTGCTCTGGAAACATTTTTTTTTTACTCACTTTGTTTTGCTAAATGGGTTAGGTGGTCATGCATGGTTGTTCATTACTCAATGACTGCAACGCCAAGTAATGACTTGTATGGCACAGATACAATCTAGTGTAGAGAAAAAGACAATTTGCTTGATTTGATTATATGCCTGAGGATAGGGATTATCTAATTATTAGTTTTATAAGTCACTGTGGAAAGAGAGGGTTTGGGGGAAGGGAGAAAGAATGGAGTTTAAAATGCTTTAAATAAATTGGAATGAGTGACAGTATCTATCAAGGACTACATTTCCTTTAGGTTACTATGGTAGAGGGATGCATGCCAGCGCTGGGCAAGATCTTGACTGCAGGTGTTGGTGAGAAACCACAGTATTTTCTGGTGCACATATTTTCTACTTTCTGATACTCCTTTTTTGGAAGGGGGAACCTTCTCTTGCCTCTTGTCCATGAAACATACTGCCAAGAAAGGAGTTGAAATCCCTTATTCCAGACCATCACTGAACAGTTCTTAAATAATTTGAAGGGTGAGTTTTATTATTTTTTTTTTAAAAAAAGACCTAGGTTCTAGTTGTCCCAGACTATCTCTCAAAGTATTTAACAGAGGATCTGATGTGAAACAAATAGCATTGATTTTATGCTGTGTATTAGCTACAAGATGCACTTTATTTTTAACCCATCTCCAGGAATAATACAAAATCGAGATTTTACTAAAGACAGCCTTTTGCCACCAGGCTAATTTGAGGAGCTATCTTCTCAAATTATGCACACACACTGAGAGCAACCCAGAAGAAGCCAATCAGTCTAAAATTATGCATGCTGTTCTTAAGAGATTTTCAGAAGAGGCTCAAGAGGGCCTCTTGCATGAGGTGAGGTAAGGATCTAATATTTCCTATGTACATGCCCCATACAATTGTACCCTCCTTCTTGTACTGCTTTATAGAATAGAATAGAATAGAATAGAATAGAATAGAATAGAATAGAATAGAATAGAATTCTTTATTAGCCAAGAGTGATCGTACTCCCACAAGATATTTATCTCCAGTGCATATTCTCTTAATGTACATATAAACTACAAGTGATAAATTATTATCATAATCATAGCATACATTCATCATGTCATCATGTCATAAAATACATTCATCATGTCATAAGATACATTCATCATGTCATTAGATACATTTTTGTGATAGACATAGAACATTCATAGAATCCTACATAAGCAATCTACAAGTCATACTAGGATACTTAATAGCACAACTATTATAGATTGTAGGATACAAGCAACAAGTCAACTGCCATACAAGTCAGTGAATAGGTAATAGGAAAGATGAGAAGGATAATAGTGATACAGTCCTACTAGCTAGTTTAACAGTGTTAAACTATTTTTTTCTAATAGTAACAGCAACCCTACTCGTTCTCCTGCCAGCTGGTTGACCAGAAAATCTATTATTTTAAGGGAATCCTAAAGACATTATTTGAGTAGCCTTGAGGTAGTAAGGCAAGATAGAAGGAGGAAGAGAAGAGGGAAAATTGTTAAATCACCATGTTTTGGTGGAAGGAAGAACTTTGCACATTAGAGGCAGCAGTATTTGTGCTGTAAGAGTGCTCGGTATCACTCTGGGACCTCATCCAGCTATTGGATATTAAGGCCAGGTCCCATAAATGCTGCAAAGTGAAGCAACATGGTCACTTTGCTTTGCTGTGTAGGAGAAATATCTGTGAGGAGGTGCCTTGCTTTGTGAAGCCTGAAACGTTGAAGAAAGGCCTTCAAATCTTTGGACAGCCTTAGTTTTAATCTTAACATTGATTCTGACATATCCAGAGTCAGAGACTGCCTTTCAAGCAGATACTACCACTAGTTTACTATGCATAACTTTGAATTCACAATAGATCAGGCTCCTCAGGGGCAGGTAAGAGGGCAGAAGAGCTAGTCCTCAACTGATAGCCTATCCCCATCTACTATCTAAAGTCAAGAGCACTTTCACGGACTCTAATAGACTGAATGGCATTAGAAAGCTTATATTATTAAGCCTCAGATACTGACTATATTTCTCCTGCACATAGAAGGGAGGTGTGCCCTCAAGAACACCAAATGAATTGGGCGACCATCTTTTGCTCTTGTTTCTTCAGTTTGATTGCATGGCTATTCTCTTGATAACTGAGCTTATCAAAATAGTGCTGCCTTGGCAGTAGCTTTCTACTATCATATTGACATGTTTTGGGAGGAAAACCGTCAAATAAAAAAAGAAAAAATATATGCGGAACTATAATGTTAAAATATTCCCAAGCAATCTTTTAATTCTTGCTTCAAATGAAGCAGGAAATTGTGCCTAGAAAACTGTGGCTTGAACAACTTGCATTTTAATTTGCCTTATAGGGATTACAAGCCGTTCTGTGTAAAATAATAATATTCTTGTTTTAAGGCATTGTTATGAAGTTTAGAAGGATGTTTACATCACAATCATCTTTTTATCTTTTTTGTTCATCAGAAAATCTCAGATGACCTGAAAATAGTCAAGTCTGTACAGTTATTTGTATATATATATATATTGGTGATTGCCTTCCATCTCTAAAATTACCCATTCCCTAAAGATTTGTTAAAGCTTAAGTAATCTATAGAAATGGTGTAGCATCTTTTATTTTTAATTCAAAAGTATTGATTTATGGATGTATGGTTGGGAACAAGGTAAGAAAAGACTGACTTAGCCCCAGTTGTTGAAAAAAGTTATTGCTGTCCATTGAAAGACTATAGGATAAGGTAAGCAAAATCTAAATCTAATTAACTACAATATCTTTAGCAGTTTTTTACCATTTCACATATGCTAGTTGAGTAAATTTTTTGCAAACTTGTACAATACTCTGTTATGATCTCCGTATTTCCAACAACATTCTGAGCAGGGTCAGCCAAAAGATGAGGTGAACAGTGCAATCGCACAAGGCCTGACATTTGCCAAGACCTCATGGGGTTAATAAACAGGCCCCACCCTGCGCTTGCCAAGACCCCACAGGAGACATCCATACAAGACATTTCGCACGGGGGGGGGGGCACTTATTCTTGGAATGGACCTAATTCTGAGTGACAGTGACTTGTCTAACATTTGGGAACTGCAGTTCCAATGGATTGGGCTCTCAACCATGGAGTAGTGATTACAGACTGATAAAATGAAATAATCACTAAAATTGTGATTATAGTCTGATAAATGTGCCTCACAATCAAAATATGGTTTATTTTCATTTTTGAACTTAAAGAACATTAAAAGGACTATTGGATTCCCAGGTGTAATATTAGTATATCTTATATAGTGAACAAGAAGTATAGCATCTTGTAGAGACATTGTTTATATGAGTGCACTGCTTAGAGATATGTATGCCATGGTTATAATAAACTATCAAATTAGGTATTCAAGAAATGAAATGTGCATTTTTGTGGAATAACTCACTAGAACCCTACTATGTGGGTCCTTATTGAGAGGTAGCAGCACCATCTCAAGTCATACTTGCCTTGACCCATATAGGTGTGTGTTGTAATGGCCATTGTAGGAGATAATCAGACTGAGCTTGAAGGAGGGGTCAAGCATGTCATCAGTCTTGAGTTTCTTTGCTCTCACAAGAGATTTCCAGCCTACCTGAATTCAATTGACTCTTATCTACCGTCAATTTTCTTTGACAGTCAGTAGTTCATATTCTTGTAGAGAGCATTAGCATACAATCAATCTATATTCATTTGAATTACCTGAACTCCTGATTTCCTGTGCTTGATATCTATTGTGACAATCTAGTTGGGTTTGTTATATAATCAATTACTCAATACAGATATATAGAAATGACAATCCCTTGAATGCATTCTCTCAACCTGAGTCCCTTTATAGATATGTTGGGCTATGAGAATTCCTAGAATTCTCAAGATAGACCATGCTGCCTAGAAGGTGTGGTCCAAACAAGGTAGGAAAGATGGCTGTAGATTCAAGTAAAACTGATTTTTCCCCCCTCTCTCAAAAGGTGATGAGTTTAAAACTACAGGAAGTTCTCAACTTACAACCATTTGTTTAGTGACTGAAGTTATAACGGCACTGAAAAAAAACAACTTACAACTAGTACTTGCACTTACAACCATTGCAGCACTCCCATGGTCATGTGATCTAAATCCAGGCACTTTGGCAATTGGCCTGTATTTTTGATGAATGCAGTCACGTGACTGGGGTCACGTGATCACCATTGCAACTTTCTTAGCCGGTTTCTGACAAGCAAAGTCAAAGTGGAAGCCAGATTCATTTAACAACTGTATTATTACTTGAATATCTGCAAGGGTTGTTAACAAATCCTTAACAGCTGTGGCAAAAAAAAAGATTGCAAAACTGCGTGTGACTCACTTAACACCCGCCTTGGTTAACCATGGAAATTCTGGTCTCGGTTGTGGACATAAGTTAAGGACTACTTGTAAATGCATTCTTTAATGAACAAAAGCCCAGAATCTTTGTAGACCAGGAATGTAAGAAGAGCAATCATAGGACTTTTTTTTAAAAAAAGAATTGAAATAATTCTTTCAATTCTGACATTCTGCCCATCCCTCTAATGCAGTTTAGGATCATTCATGGTCTGCTTGGAGCAATCTTTTTCAGTTCCCTGGAATATATTGCTGAGTTTCATTTACTCTTAGTTTTGGTGAAAAACAAACCAAACAACAAATGATGTATAAAATTTCATTGGGTTGTCACATGCCCAGAAACTAAATGACTATCTTAGCAGAATAACAGAGAATAACAGAATAACAGAGTTGGTGGAAGGGATCTTGGAAGTCTTCTTATCCAACCCCCTGCTCAGGCAAGAAAAATGTTCAGACAGTGGTTGTCCAATCTCTTCTTTAAAACTTCCAGTGTTGGAGCATTCACAACTTCTGGAGGCTGATCAATTGTTCTAACAGTCCCACTGTTAATTGTTCTAACAGTCAGGAAACTCCTCCTTAGTTCTAGGTTGGCTCTCTCCTTGATTAGTTTCCATCCATCGCTTCATGTCCTGCCTTCAGGTGCTTTGGAGAATAGCTTGACTCCCTCTTCTATGGGGTAACCCCTGGGATACTGGAACACTGCTATCATGTCACCCCTAATCCTTCTTTTCATTAAACTAGACATATTCAATTTCAGCCACCGTTCTTTATATGTTTTAGAAGATACGTTTATCTTCCAAAGGGATATTCTTAGAAATTCCAAACCCTACACATTTGGTGCAGTCATCATGCTAACTTTGTCCAAAAATTATTTTAACAGATGTCACCCTTCCTTCCAACCACCAGAATAGTGTTCTGGTTCCTGTCCTTAGGTGGTTTAAGTAGAATAACAGTAAATGACATGAAGGAAAATCATATTGGGTATTACAACCATCGGCACTAGAAATGATGGCTGTTCTTCCTATAATTGTAGAGTCAGATAAAGCGAAAACGAAGCACCGTCTTTTTAATATTTGCTTCAGTGGACGGTTAGCAAACAGTATAAAAATAGCTCTTCTCTCTCCCCCCTCACAAGCCCCCCAGTTTTATTCAGTATGTCCCAAAAATTGGGGGTGATGTTATTGAAGGGGGTGATAAGTGAAATTAAAGTCAACTGTGTCATAGCCCCTATTCCCAAAAGAACTGTCAACAATTGCATGTCTGCTTTCTTCCCATATTATAATCAGTTGTTTCTAATGCATGGATCTATTGCAATGTAAACGTCCAGATTGAGCAAAACGATCGTTTCGTGCCTCTCCGTGTGCAGAAACAGCATTCTCCATTTGGAAGGGACTTTGCAGAGCAACACATGGTTTTTTAAGCTAGTAATTTAATCACACTGCATGGTTTATTACTCTTTTAATTTATGTCCCCTGAGAGGCAGTAACAGGGTGTACATCTCTCAGGGTAGCCACGTGAACGCTTGCCAAGGCAAGGGCCTTGTTGTTCATTTGCTTATAATTCTGGCACACGGAGCCATGAAAAATGACAAAAGGCAGCTTGGAAGGGGCTATCAGGCAGACAGATTAGCAGCATAAACTGGGGAGAAAGGCATTCCTCAGAACAAGCTATCATTACTTAATGGGACCGGGCATGTCCTGAAATCCAGATCTAATCCTGGAAAGCACATTCAAGCATTGTTGGGGAGTGACTCATAGTGCAACAAGGCTGGCATCAAAAACTGGTACCTCTGTGCAGCTGGGAGGCTGTGACATCCTGGTGCAGCTTTCCATGACATCACCTTCGGGCTCCTTTTTCATGGTCTCTGTGGCTTGGCAATTAAAACTCTTCAGGGTTTTGGGCTTACCTGTCATTTAAATTTCCCACAATGCCCCAATGACTCTCATTCTGAGACAGCACGAGAAATCAATAGGTTGGATAGATTGAATTTTGTTCAACTGCTAGGAGGGCAAGGAAATATTCTGGTGTTGATTAACGCTGGATTCTTCTAAGTATTATTTAGATATCATTGCACGATTTACTTCGTTTTTGGCACCTCATACCAGGGTTTTTTTTGTATTTATGCATGTGTGTGATTTTCTTTCTTTCTTTTCTTTTTAGATGCCTGTCTTTATGCATTCTGAAAATGTGAAATATTGTAATATTATATGGATATTACAAAAGCTGCCGTGTCATTTATTCAAACCAGTAGTCTGCAAACTGAAGTACAGGTACTCCATGGAAGGTATTATATTGTCATGTAACAGTGGGGTGTGGGAAGAAATAAGGAAGGAATACACTAAAATACTGTACAGTAGAGATGTCAACATCCAAGATACCTTAGAACAATGGCCACCAACTTTTGGGCACCAGGGACTAGTTCCATGTAACAAGGATTTTTCACGGATCAGAGGGGGGAACATGAGATATTATTCCTGATGCACAGTGGATAATGAGAAAGCCAAACAATGCCAAAGAGAAGTTACGAGATGCTTCATTGATTAGAAAATCCTTCATTTCTGTCAATCACGTCAAACTGTGGAATGTGCTTAGAAAAATGGGAATCCCAGAGCATCTCATTATTCTCATGCAAAACCTATATACAGGTCAGGAAGTCACAGTTTAAATGGAACATTGTGAATCAGACCGGCTCTGGCTAGTTAAAGGAGTGAGACAAGAATATATACTCTCCCATTACTTCTTCCACTTATATGCTGAATATATATTAACAGAAGATGAAATGAGAAGAAGATGAAGATGTTTTTCAAATTGGAAGGAGAAACTTCATTAGCTTGCTACAAGCTCTAGTAATAAAAATCAAGGAGCACAGCGAAAAAAATGGGACTAAAATTTAATATATGGAGGAGCAAGCTTTTAACAGCAGGTAAACAACCAGCCTTAGAATTGAGAATAAGAAATTGCAGTGATAAATAGATTCTGCCTTTTAGGATCAATCATCAATGGTGAAGGAATAAGCAGTCAAGGAATGTCCTGCAGACTAGTACTTGGTAGAGTAGCCATGAAGACCTTAGAAAAGAGGTGGCACCTTAGATGCCATTATATTTTTACACCTACAGAATAATTCAGGCAATGGCATTCCTGTGGCATTCCGTGGAAGCAATATTGCAGTTAGACTTTGAATTAGCAGGATAGAAAGAATTTTGATGCTTTGGAAAAGTACTGTTGGAAGACCTAAAGCACCAAGTTAGAAATAGATCGTTATGAAAAAAAAATATCTATGCGGTCATTTAATAATAAACAGCAACTCAAAGGCACATAAATCAATCAGCTAATCAATTTATACTTATTTATCTCATTCTTCAGTTCCTATTTCTGGTGTATTTTATAATGAACATAATATATTAGTAAAGTAGTGCATGTATAAAATGTATATATGTAAATAAACATATATTGGAGATTCATGCTCAATTTTACTTATTGATAAGGGTGCACAATTAGAATGTTTTGGAGACCATTGATTTAAACAACTCTTAAGCTAGAAGTAAGAAACTTTGAGAAATATTTGGAACTTGGAGACAATTTTACATATGTTCTTACTTTAGGTAGTTGGGTTGCTATATGGATCCAATTGGTGTGAGAAGTCACATAACAGTACTTTTCCAGAAGGCATTCTAGAGACACGGCATCCTGCTCACCAGTTCATATATTATAATTCAATAAGCTTTTAGAAAGCTAGGTGAACAGGCTCTTGGGAAACACCTGGGGGGGAATCTGTGGGTATCTAATAGGGTAGGAGCACATTACTGCTCACTTGTAGCTTAGCATATTTATTTGGAAATAGGTGCCATTGAATTTGTTTGGCTCATATATCTAACCGAACCTGCTTAGGATTCCTTTAAGAGAAGAAATTGTGAACCAAAGAATGTCTGGTTTAAACTTCATTCACCATAGTCATGAATTTAGATGTTGCCCCCCTTCCTCCCATTTGGAGTGGAACATCTTGGTCTTATTTATCCCAAATTCTTATAAATCAGAGTGTTGCCCTCCCAATCTCCTTTTTAAACTGCATTCCCATGTTCTTTAGATATAGTGTGACATCTGAACAGCTGAGGGTTTCTCTCTGCTTCTCTTTTTCTCATTTAGAAAATGGTTTGTTTTAACGTTGATTAGCTATTAATGCCTGGCCTTGACTTTAGGTGGGTTAAATGGATTTCAGGCTTGGTTATATTGGGATTAGCTTTTTATCTGCATGCCCAAGCAAGTAACTCATCTAATCTCTTTTCACCTTAGATTCCTAAGATTTCTCCTCTAATTTCTGAAATAACAAAACACATGTAAACTGAATACTGTAATATATATTCCAGCACTTCTATGGAGAAGTCAGATTGATGAAGCCTTAATCCATCATAAGATTCCCAATTAGTCAGTGCTTCCAATAAACT
>JANHFO010004183.1:6732-17011 GCA_032468095.1 Pareas carinatus
GCGTGCCATCTCTCTCGGTCCTCAGACCCGCCATCAAGATAGGCCCCTGATGTTAATGGGCCAAGCCTGCGGGAGGGTAGGGGGGATAGGGCTAGTGGTTCAGGATGCTCCGGATGAAAAGTCCCAGGGAAAAGTCAGTGGTCAGTATCTGTCACCCCTAGTCCTTCTTTTCTCTAGAACGATTAGCCATACTTAATCCCTGTAACTGTTCTTCATACGAGGGCAATTCAGAAAAAAAAACCTCCATTTGGTTGACAGACAGGTGCTTTGGAGAATAGCTTTACCCCCTCGTCTTTATAGAGCCCCTCAAATACTGGAACACTGCTATCAGGTCACCTCCGGTACTTCGCTTGACTAGCCATGCCCAATTTCTACAACTGAACTTCATATGTTTTAGCCTCCAGGCCCCTGGCCTTCATCAGTTCATTGATGAGAACGAGTCATCGATTCATCCTGGTCCCAGATCCAGGCCACCACTTGCAATAAAGGTTGCCCTTTATTTATTTATTATTTAGACTTATATACCGCACTTTACAGCACTCTCTAAGCGGTTTACACAGTCAGCATATTGCCCCCCAACAATCTGAGTCCTCATTTTACCGACCTCGGAAGGATGGAAGGCTGAGCCAACCTTGAGCCGGTGAGAATCGAACTGCTGAACCTTTGATGGCTAATGTAGATGGCAATCAGCAGGAATAGCCTGCTGTACTGCTTTTACCCACTGCACCATCCTCGCCCTTATGCGAGATCCCAGCCCCTTTAAATAAAGGGAAGACTGGGGTGTATTTAGCCTGTCTGCAAAAGGGCAGGTGCCTTAAGAGCCGAAATGGCCAGGTATGAAAAGTTTTTTTGACTAGTGAAATGCACATATGTTTTCTCACCCAGATTTCCATATTGGGAGCATCCTTTGCCACTCTTTCTAGGGAATTTTTATTTTTATTTTTACTATTTTTATTTTTATTTTTTTTATTTTTATTTGCAAGCATCTTATTGGCGTCCTCTACTCTTCTCCCGGTTTCAAGCTTTGAGGGAGGAGGTGGAGAAAAGGAAGGGAAAAATTAAATAGACATCCAAGCAGGCAGGAAAAGAAGGAATCAAAGGAAGCATAATCTTCTTTCGGGGACTTCTGTATCATCTTCTCCTTAGCAATTAAATGCCATGCTACAAGTGAGAATTAGGATTCCAAGCGGGGAAGGAACAGATGGAGCCAGTCAGTTTCTCCATACCTGTTATTTTGCTTTCTGGCACAAAAGAGAAATAAGGGATGCTTAAGAAGATTTTCCTGATCATGGCAAGGCTCTTCAGCCAAGATTTTGCTTTTTTATTTTTTTGCGCCTTTATGTCTTCGAGCCTATTTTGACTTCTGGGAACATGGTCCCCTGCTGTTTTCAAGAATGCCTTGCCATTGCTTTTATTCCTAAGCTGAGAATGATGGCCCAGCACCACCGATCTGGATCCATCCCCAGGGCACGACTACAACTTACACTTTTCCCCAGTTCCTAGCTTGGTGCGGTTACACCTAACTGACTCCCCAAAAATGTTTAATCACCCCACAGCGGTTTCCCCGCCCAGTCAGAAATTCTGCTTTTAGCAAATTTGGACTCTCGGTAAATCTGTGTCTGAGAAATCTGTCTCTTGTTGGGTATGGCTTCGGGTGTGTGTGTGTCCTTGATGCTCTCTCAGCTTGGCTGTTTTCTTGCAGACGTTTCACTACCAAAACTACCATGTTCCCCCCAAAATAAGACCGTGTCTTACATTAATTTTTTCTCCAAAATATGCACTAGGGCTTATTTTCAGGGTCATTTTTGCTGACCCGTCTCCAGTTGCAATGGACCTACTTCCGGTCAATGCGGCCATCTGGCTGCCGATCATAACTAGGGCTTATTTTCGGGGTAGACCTTCTATTTACGAGCAGCCTGGAAAATCACGCTAGTGCTTATTTTCGGGGTAGGTCTTATTTCCGGGGAAACGGGGTGGGTAGCATCATCCGTTATAGTGTAACTACAAACCCCTTCCTCTGATCTTCCTGTGTGTATCCAGAAGCCGGGGTGGGTGGTTGTTGCTGTTGTTATTATTTTGGTCAAGCAAAGTTGTACCCTTGTTGTGTTTCCCTCAGTTCGTGGATGGCAACCTCCATCTTCAGAGCTATGCGTGATTCCCAAACTCGTCTTTTTATAGAAGAAAAAGACACGCAGAGGGACCACGATGGCTGAGAATTGGCAGCACAGTTGCTGCTCTTACGAAATGGGAAACACATTTCATGTGTTTAGATTACCGTGATTTCAAAAGAGAGAGAGAGAGAGAGAGAGCAAGAACTCCTCAACACCCCCCACAGCTCTACAAAAAAAGCAAATTCTCCTCCTCTGTGAATGTGAAGTGGCTCACCTGCTCCTTCCCTCGAAAGTATTAACGCAGCAAGCCACAACACATGACGCGTGCGCAAAACCAGGGGAAGCCTTGCTGGCCATTGCAGCCACCATCTTGACTTTTTTGACCATGCCCTGCGGAGAGCCCTGACGCCACAATGCCCAATCCCCCAGGCCCAGCCTTAACTGTGCAAACAGATTGAGCAATGCATGTCTTCTGCTCGTCTCCTTCTCCTCAAATCTTGCTGATTTTTCTTCATTGTTTTATCCGGAGCAACCCATTTCTAGAATCTGCAGTAAAAGGCTAAGAAATGTCTCTCTCTGGACCATTTTCAGAAGCTGATCTGGCTGACAGTTAAATCTGGTTATGACACTTGTGAACCGACATCTTCCCGCACATCCGAGTGCGGCAGCCTTGCACACATATGTCTGTCTTCTGATATATATATATGGTGAGTGACACCTCACCGAAACGTTGCCAAGAAACTCGCAATCTTACACAGGGAAAAACCCGAATATGTTCAAACCTACATATTTGATCCCTCTTCGCTGCCTCTCAGCATCTGCTATCTGAAGTGGCAGTCTCATTATTTCTAATTGTCAAACCTGGCCCTGAGTTCACAGAATTGCACCCCTGAAGGAAGAGCGAGCAGAGCAGCTCTTTGCACAACCTCCCATGTCAAGCTTCCTTTCGGGAAATAATTTAGGGCAGTGGTTGCCAACCTTTTGGATCTCAGGGACCACTAAATTCAAAATTTTAAATCCCGCGGACCACTAATACAAGTTTTTAAAAAGATGCATACATTTGTAAAATA
Organism: Pareas carinatus; assembly: GCA_032468095.1. Classification (NCBI taxonomy): domain Eukaryota; kingdom Metazoa; phylum Chordata; class Lepidosauria; order Squamata; family Pareidae; genus Pareas; species Pareas carinatus. Next base: position 9,914 of record JANHFO010004183.1, read on the forward strand.
GTGATCAGAGAACTTCCATTATATTAATATAAAAGGCACCTATTAAATATAACAAAATTTAAAAAGCTTATTTAATCATAACAAAATCATAAATGCTTACTTAATCATAACAAAATCTTTAAAGGTTGTTTAATTGCAACAAAATTATTAGTTTAATTATTACAAAATAATTGAAACTTCTTTAATTATTACACATTTTAGTGTTGTATTTGTTCCTGCTTGAGAGACGGACAAAGAGAGAGAAACACACACATACACACATATATATATATATAGAGAGAATGGGAGACACATAGAGAGAGAGAGAGAGATAGAAAGAGAGAGAAAGACAGACAGAGAATGAGAGAGAGAAAGAAATATATATAGAGAGAATGAGAGATCGAGACACACAGAGAGACCGACACACACACACAGAGTGCTCTGGCGCTCCACTATCGCCCGTTGGATGCGTTCCTGGCGACGGTGGGCCACATTGCCCCCCTGCAAATAACACCCGACTCTCCCCTCGCTGCTATCCAACGGCACCCCTTACCTCACGAAGAAGTCAGGGCTGGAGAGAAGTTGGCTGGTCAGCAAGCTCTGGGTCTCGGAATTCGACCGCTTTCGGCCAGCTGAGAGGCGCTTCGGAAGCGCTTCCGGTACAGCCGGTGCAGCCGAATCCTGAGCCCTGGAGGCAGCCCAACCTCCTGTGCCTCCCTGCCTCTGCCATCCCCAGGAGCAAGAACCAACAGCTGTACAAAAAAATTCAAATAATCTTCAGATTTTCCTGTGGACCACCAGCATTTTCTCTTGGCTCACAGGTTGGAGGCCACTGATTTAGGGAACTTAAACATCTTGCAGAACTTCTCTATCAATTTTAGCAGATCTCTTTGTAGATCTCTCCCAATTAGAAATCTGGAAGGCTCGTGGGAGAAAGGAGATATTAGTGATCTGTAAGAACATTCTGAGCGTCTTTACCAATTGCTGGGTTTTAGATCGCTCTGGGGAAGTATGCTCAATGATGGTCAGAGATAGCAACATTGAGTGTTGGGCTACTTTTAATTTTGAAACTGTCTCAACAAATTTTTGACCTTGTTTGAACAATTGTATATAAGTGAAATGTACATTATGATCAATCTATTCATATACCAAGTAAAGAACACCTTTTCTACTGATTTCTCTCTCCCTGCCCCCCCCCCCCCGAGTAGGTCTGGAACTGTATTTTTAATAAAGATGCTGAGCTTTCCCCTCTGGCCAGGGACAAATGTCTTCCATCCCAATTTGCAATGAAGTGACACATGTCCATTTCCGGGAGAATTAAAACCAAAACAGAAATGTTTTGAAAGCTTTTGCCCTGCATTTTGAGACTAAAAAAGTATGTACCAATGCATCCCTTAGATTTAAACACACACACACACACATATATGTATTCATTGAATGAGTGAACATGTCTCCATTGTTTAAAGTGTACACGGAAATGTGCACATATGGAAAAATGCGCACTGTTTTATGCAGAGTTAAAAAAAGGTCCAGTAGCGTGTATTGATTGATCCTTGTCCCTCTTGCATTAAATGTCTTGGTTTCGTGAATGTCTTCACATCTGTTTGTAGACAGCTATTGATTTTCTCCGTAGCAGGCCAGCTCTCTTTCCCCAAGCTTTTTAATAAAGTGAATAGAAGTGATTGGAGACAGCAAATGCGGGCTGACATCCCAGGCCAGCTGCCAGTCATTCCTCCTCCCCCCCCCCATCCCATTCCTCCTCATAAACCCCCTTCCCTTCTAGCACTGATGAGGTTTCCTAGCTGGTTCATGAAATGTCTGCAAGAAAACAGCCAAGCTCAGAGAGCACCAAGGACCTCACAGTCTTCTTCCTCTTCTTTTTCCTCCTCCTCCTCCTCCTCCTCTCCTTTGTCAGTTCTGTTTGCTTGATGTCAGCTGTCATCACTCTTCCTCAGGGTTGAATGATCCGAATGGCTTCCTCGATGCTGCTGGCAACCACTTAAGAGCCCTTCCCTGTTAGAGGAGGACCCCCCCCACACACACACACACATAAGGGGATCTGGTGTCTACCTCCCTGCTGGGCTGCAGCTGTGCCTGCTGCCAGAGGTGGACCTGCCCACTGCGAGGCGTCCTGGGCAAAAGGGTGCCACTGTGTTCTCCGGCTGCTTCTGGCGCCGTTGGCTGCAGGGAGGAAGCTCGGCTTCAGTTCTCATGCAGTGGAGGAGACCCCGGGCGGGGCAGGGGACGTCATCCAGGGCTTCTGTGCAACTGCTGAAGGGGCGGTCTGGGGTGTGAGAACCCCCAGAAGAGAAGCTCTTTGTCCGGCTAGGCTGCTGGTTTCCGGATGGGAGAGACGGTGTTGGGTCACCTCGGAGGCGCTTTGGGTGAAGGAAGGCCTGAAAGGCTAGCTGTGGCTGCGGAGGCCTCTTTGCCTGTGGCGGGAGAGCGAACTTGCAGTTCGATTTCCTCAAGGCCGCCCAAACCCGTCCTAAGTCAGTCGTTAAGTTTGCCAAGGGCTCAGGCCAGATTGATTGGCACAGGGAGGTTTCCTCACTGAGATTTCGCCCTCTGAAAAGCAAAAACGTTGGTGCTGTTGTCCGGCTTGAAGGGTCGTTTCCTCATTCGAAACGAATCAGTCCCAAAAATGCAACCGTGGTGGGCCTGTTAGCTCTGGAGAAGCGCAGGAAGGGTGGAAATCTCAGCTGATGCAGGGGGGCTGTTCAGGGTGAAGCCAGGGCAATGGACCGTCGGCCGGCTTCCAGGCTGCCCCTTAGGCTGCTGCTGGTAGAAGAACTTGAGGACTCCTAGAAAAAAATGCTGGGCTAGCGTGACAGTCTGTGGGAATAACCTTGGGAGGCGGAGGAACGGCCACAGCCTGGGCATGCAAAAGATCTCTCTCAGCCCACGGAAGAAAAGGAAGCCTTTCCAGAGGGACATCGGTCTTGCAAGCCCTGCCAGATGGAGCTCTTTCGCAGGTGGCGGAGCGATGGCGTCGCTGGGGTCTCCTGATACCATTCTAATTTGCAAGTGTAAAGAATGTCCTGGACTTATTCTTACCTGTTTATTTAGACCAGGGGTCCCCGCCCCCCGCCGTGGCATGCCAGCAGCCGGTCCGTGCAAACAAGCCAGGCACCATTTGCGGGACGCAGGCAGCACATAAAACCACCCCCACCCCCTCCGGTCCGCGGAAAAAGCTTTCTTCATGGAACCTGGTCCCTGGTGCCCAAAAGGTTGGGAGCCACTGATTTAAGCCATATCTACATCCTGCTTTATTCCAGACAGACTCCATGTGGATAGGAGTGAAATAAAACATACAGTGTGGAAAGGACCCAAATTAGCTCAGGTGTCTAAAACAAGGGCAAAAATGAATTCCAGGGTTGTAATCCTCTCTGCCTCTTGTGGGTGTCTCAAGAGCATCTTAAAGGGGACACTGGGAAGGCCTCTTAACTGGCCTCACCGGCGTAGAGACCCTCGCCAGGCCAGTTTTCTGCTTCTTCCTAACCAGTGTTAGCAAGACAGGAGTCAATGCGAAAGGCTTACTCTAGGCCACGCCCACTTTGGTCCTCAGCAGAATTTGAGTGTAAGCCCCCAGCACAGCTGCAGAGCCTGACCCCACTGTGCAGCTGCGCACACGGCTCCTGCCGTCCTGGAGCCAGGCGGGTGGGTGTGCCCGCGCAAGGGAAGCTGGACAGGAACAGAGAGGCCACACTGCTCTTCAGGAGAGGAGAGGGAACATCTGGCACCCATCAGCTCTTGCACGCCAGTGAAGCAAGGAACAGTGAGAGGGTTGAAGGCCGAGCAAGAGAGTTGCCTGGAGAAGGAAGAGAGGGGAGGACTGAGAGCAGAAGACCGGGACCCCCTTCCTGCCCCAGGCGATCGATCCTAAGTGCCAGGATTGCCTAGGGAGGGTTGGACAGGAATGAATGAGGAACTCTGCGCCATCCCAGATGCCGTGTGTCCCTCGCAGGGGAGGTGCAGCCCCAGCACCACCACCTGGCTTGCAGGCTTTCGGTTCCTCCTAAAGGCTTGTTTGGAACTTCCAGGCTCTCCTCATTTCAATCTCTCTTCAAGCAAACATTGTCTAGCTCGTGGGCCAGGGAGATTCACAGACCACCTAGGCATTAGGAATGTTGCCATACTTGTGTAGAGATGTTTGCTCTGAATAAAATGAGTGCGGAGAACAGGAAGCGTCCAACATGAGGCTTCCAGTCCCTCTGCATCAGTGTCCCATCCTAAGCAGTGATTCCCCCCCCCAATCTACGTCAGTTCACTTCTCCAGGCAATCTCCCTTTCTCATACTGCTGCTCTGCTGTGGTTTGGAAATGGCTAAAATCAGGCCTGTCTTACTATTCAGGGATCAGGATATGCAGACCTCAGAGCTATCTGAAGTGTGTCCTAGGGCAGACGCCTCCAACCTTGGTCCCTTTAAGGCTTGTGGACTTCAACTCCCAGAATTCCTCAGCCAGCATAGGGAGTTGACGTCCACAAGCCTTAAAGGGACCAAGGTTGGAGACCCTAGTCCGAGGGCAGAGGTTTTCAACCTTTCTTCAAGCTGCGGACCCCAAAAGATGCCGTCGCTACATGGCGGACCCCATTCCTACAAATTCAGCTCATGACTCATTGACCATTAATGCCTATGACTTTTTCCGAATTTTTCTTGAACTGTCTGCGAACCTCACGGCAACTGGCCACGGACCCCAAGGGGTCCAGGTTGAAAACCTCTGTCCTGGGGGAACAATTGCTTTAGTGTCTGACGTTTTAAGTGCCATTCCTATTCAGCGAGCAGGAAATGGGCTACCACCTACTGTAACGTATATGAGTGAAAACCCCACTAAAATGGCGTCCAACAACCCCCACTAACATGAGGTCTGAGAGACGTGCTCCTCATGAATGAGGAATGGTTGCAGGAATTGGGTACATCTGGTTTCATGGAAGGAAGGACTGGGGGCTGATATCTGAGGGTCTTCCACAAGGAAGAGGGGGGTCCGCCTGTTCTCCAAAGCTCCGGAAGGCGGGACAGGAAGCAACGGATGGAAACTCACCAAGGAGAGAAGCAACCTGGAACCGAGGAGAAATGTCCTGACAGGGAGAATAATAAACCAGCAGAATGACTGGCCTCCAGAACTTGTGGCTGCTCCAACACTGGAGGTTTTTAAGAAGAGACTGGACAGCCATTTGTCTGAAATGGCATAGGGTTTTCTACTTCCGCGGGGGGTTGGACTAGAAGACCTCCAAGGTCCCTTCCAATTCTATTACTCTGTACTCTATTATTTGAACTTATGCCAGTGAAAACCCTAGTAAAAACGGCGTCCAGCAACCCACGGACATGAGGTCTGAGGGACGCGTTCCTGAAGACACAATAAACACGGGCCTCCCGGCTCCGTTCTGGTGAGGAGTGTGTGGGCGCCGGCATGAAGGCCTCAGGTTCACCGAGCAGATGGGAAAGCAGGCGAGAGATACTTTAATGGCTTTGTCAGTGCAGGAAGAGATCTTCTTCCCATTTCCTCCTTTGATTTCAGAAAAGTGGCTTGTCTTCCACCGCAAGGGCTATATGAGAGAACGGGCATGTTTACCGAATTTCATTTTTCTGGCCTTCGTTCTCTGTAGGGTCATCATTCTTATAGAGGGGGAAGAGCCCCAGCAATGAACATCTGGAAAGCGTAACCGCTTTAGCCAGCTGGAGAAAGTATTGGACTCAGCTATTCGATCAGTGCAGGTCAGAAGCATCCGTGTGGATCACGAGCTAACTTCCCATGAAACCTCAAAAGCCTGGGACAAATTTGCAACAGGATTTGGGAGCAGTTTAGAATATTCACCATTTTATCCAAGCCTGCAAATTCAGGCCTCCCCCCTGCCCACCTCGGGGTTGAATTACAGTGGAGATGTGACAGCCTTCCGACTGGCGACTCCTGTCTTTGTAAGAGCGATTGTTGAGGAGAGGGATGGTGGTGCCCAAAATGTGCCACCATAGAACAAATCAAAACAATACAAGTATCTGTCGAAGGGCAGCGTATCATATGCACAAGGAATATTTGTCTGTGTAGCATACTTTAGGGGTTTTCTGAGCTTTTGTTCCTATCATTTTTTTTAACTAAAGTACTTTTCTAAACAATAAGCTAATGAAAGGCAAAATCATGCAGGCTACATGTCGAGTGGATTGAGCAAAGCATAAAAAAGGTCATATATAATAATGGAATGTACTTAAACACCAACTGTTGTCATGAAAACGGGGATGATCAGGCTGGATTTGGTTCTTGTAATTAAAGTTTCCTGCAAAATTAAATCTCAGCTTTTTCAAATCTGGTGCCTTCCCAATATGTTGGGTTTTCAGCTCCTGGCCATTTTTGTGCGCAAATATGGAAGCTGCACCAGATTTGTTTCTGAAGTTTATGAAAAGGAAATAGGAAATCCATGGAGCACAAACGTCCTAGTGTGCCAAATCCTTCTTCTCCTCCATCTCCCTTCTCCTCCCCGCCACTTTCTGAAAGTAGCAACAACAAAGCAAAGTCCTGTCTTGTGCATGACTGGTATTTTTCAAAAATATCTGAGCATCATATTTTTAGAAAATTAAGTGGCATACACTGTGCTTTGTCTGCCTTCTGGTCTATGACTTTTTCAACAACCATTGTGTGGGGATGCTCATAACATAGTCTCAAAATGCCAAATGCGTCCAGTGACCCTGAACGGCTGGGGTTTTCTGCACTAAACTATAATGTGGTTTTGACTTAGAACATTGTGTATTGGCTAATTGAAGCTTAGTCAGTTCATTATTGTTAAACAAGCCGTGAGTCAGGGCCTGGCACCACGTTTCTCTTCTAGAATGGGGCATCTGTGTCCCCTCTTCCATGAATTGTTTTCTTTTCTGCTTTAAGAATGTCCTCGTTGCTGTGCGATTGGCAGATCTTATGCAATTTTTCATGCTAGATGAAATCTCAGATTTTGGCATTCTGGCTCAAGGCCCATTGAGTTCTTGGGTGATGTTGGTAAAACTCTAATGAGGCCATCTCAGGAAAAATTAAATCAGGGCTGTCCAACCTTGGCAACTTTTTTTTTTTTAATAGAAAAAGTTTTTATTGGTCAATAACATACAAAACAATAGCTTACAATATGTGGAATTTC
>JANHFO010004183.1:22136-36525 GCA_032468095.1 Pareas carinatus
GGGGGGCGGGCAGGGGAGGTTAGTTTTTTGGAACTTTGAAACCAGACTGTAAGTCGCTCTGGGGAGGTCCATCAGGATTTTGAATGGTCATCAATCAAGAGCTCCCCATAGTGCAAGGAACAAGCATGAATGAATCAGAAAGCCCCCTCCCACAAGGCTCACAGGCTTGAAGGCCTCTCTCCTGTTCGTGTCTGGTTGCAGCCTGCGGGGCGTCAGTCACACGAGGTTTGGGGCGTCCTCTGCCTCGAGATGCTCACCCTGGGTTTCAGCGTTTGGAGTCTAGGAAGGGCAGCAGAGAAATCAGCAATCTCATTTACGCAATGGTCGTCAGTGTGAAAATCAGTCATACTTTACTTTTTTCAGTGCTATCGTAACTTTGAGCAGACACTAAATGAACTGTTGTAAGTCAAGAGCTACCTCTATATACTACTTCACAGAATCTATGGATCAGTTTCTTGCGATACTCATGAACCAAGGGCTTATTGGTGGTAATAAATAAATGTTTATGCACTTTATATAGTTTAATTATGCCATTATTTTACTTTTTGTTTTTAGTACTTGTAAAGGGGTATATCTTTGAGTAAGGATGCATACTTAAAAGCAGAGGGGGTGAGAGAGAGAAAAGTCCTTTAAGAATTGATTTAATCGACCAAACTCCATTGGTGCTGAATTCATTTTAAAAATCATTTTATCTTGCTTTCATTTCTAGTTCTTTCATTCTGTGATGATAATAGAAAGTCTGCGGCCTGTGCTGTGATTCCTGGGTATACTTTATATGTGTAGATAATGGTTTACAGCAAAGCTTTTAAAATGAAAGGATGTGCCCGAGCCTAGGAAAGCCTCTTTTAAATTCATTGTGAACAGAATGCATTATGCAGATTGAACCCTTTATGCAAAGATTGTTTTATTAGTTGACTGTGAAGACTTATACTGAGCCAAATTGGCAATAATCTAGGTGAGCTACTTAAGCCGTACGTGTCAGCAATTGGAAGAAAGAAAGGATGTTCTTGATGTTTTGATAGATTCCACTTATTGCGGGATATATGCATTTTTAACACACAGCCATCATTTCAGAGACATATTGGCAGTCTTTGTAAGATTAGCCCCAGAAATGGCACTAATAAGACATCTAAAAGACATCTATGAATAAAAGTTCCAACTCCTGAGTTGCATCTCCGGCAGCAAGACAGTTGTGATCGACCCTTATTCTTGGTTGTATCTTTTTTTATCAAATGCAGTTTCTATTTGAGAGAATTTCTATTTTTATAAGGGATCCCCAGAGGGTACCCCTACAGATTGCCTGCTAGGAAACCTGGCCTCTGATAGTGTGCAGGGACATCTCTCAGAGGTAAAACTCTAAAACTGCATTCTGGTAACCAGAAAAATATGGAGGAAGTTGACTCATATTTTATTATAAAAGATTACAAACAAAACTCTCCAACTGAGATCAGCTGCTCTAAATAGAAGATCAGCACCTTGCGTACATTCCGTTTGGGCCTGTCTTTTTCTCATGTGTTCGTGGGGCTGAGTAGTAACAGCAGGTCAGTCTCCTGGGATCCGTGGAAGAGGCAACAGTCTTGAGGCCATAAGATAAATTTGAAGCAAAACTTGACCCTGCTTTTATAAGACGATGACACGTCCTCAGACTTAGTGCACTGTTTTCCTAGAGGAATGTTCGTGTTAAGTATTGAAGCTAAAGCTTCACTCAGGTCCGCCACCAGGCGCAGGAAAATCTGTGTTGCTGATTGGCTGGCTCTCTCATCCAAACAGTATAAGAGAGAGAGGCCAGCCTGCAGCTGTTGTTCTGGCTACAGTGCAACTACAATAAAGAGCTGAAGTCACTCTTGCCTCCGACTCTTCCTTTTGCCCACTATTTTACACTGGCGATGAAAGTGGGATACTGGAAAAGTGGGCAACACAGCTGAGAGGGTTGCTGCAGGTCCAACAAAGGGAGCCAGGAGCTACCAGAACTAGAGCCAGCCAGGCGTATGAACGGGAACAAGGAGAACTGCACGCCAAATTCAAACCTACAAAGGAAACAAAATGGCCGACGCATTCCTCCCACCAACACCATTCAACCCGGAGACGAAGCACTGGGACTCTTACATGGCGTGGTTCGAGTGTTTCATAGAGTCCAATGAGCTGATTGATCTCCCGAACAAAAGAATGAGGATGCTATTCCCCAGCCACTGCGGAAACATGGCATTTGAGGCAACAAAGTCAATAGCAGCACCAAACTCGGTACATTCCATGCCGTGGAAGGAACTACAGGACTCGCTGAGGCTACATTTCACCCCAGCCCCATCCAAGTTTGTGCAACGCTACGAGCTTCGCCACAGAATACAGAAAGCAGGAGAGACCATAAATCAACACATGTCGGCCATCCAAAGCGCAGCGGTGCATTGCAAGTATGCTGATCTGAATGATGTCATACTCGAACAATTAATATACACCTCCACGACAAACAGTTACAAAAGAAACTATTGACTAACCCGAAAATAGCCCTTCATATTGCAGTGGACAATGCCAGGACCCCCTCTAGAAATTGAAGCCCCGGACGTGATGGGATACTTATCTAGAGGTGTCGAGGTCCCACATCGTCCCTGCACAGCACAGTCTTCAACCGAGGACAAGGCCGCACCCAGAGATTTCCAAGAAACTCTGGAGACTACGACGGACACGGTCCTCTCCATCGGCCACCGAAACACCTTCTGAACAGCGCAGGCCCAGTAGGACCTGCAATTGCCTCACCTACCTACGTGACTACGTATGCAGAGTGGGAGATACCATCCAAGAGAGAAGAGGTGTTAAGTATTGAATCTAAGGCTTCACTCAGGTCCGCCATCAAGGGTGGGAAAATCCATATTTCTAATTGGCTGGCTCTCTCATCCAAACAGTATAAGAGAGAGAGGCAAGCCTGCAGCTATTGTTCTGGCTACAGTGTAACTACAATAAAGAACTGAAGTCACTCTTGCCTCCGACTCACTATTTTACAGTTAGGCTGTCAGAATTTACATAGAGCTTTCTCACCAGCTTCTCACTTGCAAAGTTGGGTGGTTGCTAAGCAAGTGGCCCCCAACATTTTGGGCACCAGGGACTGGTTCCTTGGAGAAAGGTTTTTCTACTTCTGGCAGATGATGCGGCGGCGAAGAAGCAAGCTCGGGGAACTCCAAACTGAACTGCTTGACAGCTGGTAGACCAGAACAGTTCCAAACCTGGTTCTGAACCCTAAGTTACCCCAAAGAGGGGATGTTCTGCAGTCTCGGGGAAGATGGCGACCACCCTAGATGGGGAAGAAACTTCTCAGAAGTCTATAGAGCTGGCTGTGGAAACACAGCATCTAACTGCAGATGAACCAAGAAGCAAGAATGAAGAGGTTTGAAACGTAAACCTCAAAAAGACACGAAATTGACATTGGCCCCCTTGGTGAGTTTCAAAAAGTCCTACTTAAAAAAAGAATGTTACCTCATTAAATAGAAGATCTAAAAGAAATAAGTACCTGGAAAGAAGGGGGGAAATGATGACTGAATACAGAAGGGCTTATTCATTGTATAAAGTATTTGGAAGTGAAATAAATACTCTAGAAAGAAGAAAATAATTTTGATTTAATATTAAAGTTTAATATTAATGTGCTGGAAAATATTTTAATTTAAAAATTTATTGAATCTCTCCACTTTGGACGAACTCAAATCCACTAAAGTGAACGTGACACCCGGTGTGTGAAAATAAAACTTGACCTTGAAAAGAACAGCTGTGAACTATTTCTTGAAAACAAAAAGTAAATATTTGGACTTACAAGGAAATGAAACTGGAACTTTGCTGTAAATTGAGGCTCCCTATATAAGAAATAATAACAAGATGAATGGAAAAAAGCACGCAAGTGATGTTAATGACACTTAAACAATTTTTTGATCAATATTCTGAGGAAATGGATCTGAATTTAAAGATTCATCAAAAGAAAAATGATTATACAGAAGTCAAAAGAAAGTGGAGAGCTTAAAGAAAAGAGAGATTTAAAAGTAGAGACTCAGCAAGGTTTTGTGGATTTGAGTTCGTCCAAAGTGGAGAGATTCAATACTAATACAAAACTTCAAAAAGTGATCAAGGAAAGGCAAAAGGACTTTAAAAAAGGGGTGTGTTTTTTTTTTGATCGATTAAATTTATTGATTAAATTAAAAGTTGTTATGTTAAGATAGAAACTTGATGTTTTATAAAATAGGATATTTTAATAATTAAAAATAGAATTATGATATGAAAAATAGAGTTGATAAGGATGTAAAAATAGTTAAAGGGTTCAGGATGTTTAAAATGGATTTAAGTAATAATTTTTAAAAGATGTTTTATAAAAATTGGATTCTATTAGATTCAGGATGTTTAAAAATGGAGTTAAATTTGAAAGAAGAATAAGAGATAAAGATTAAAGTGGAAGATATGGACAAAACCCGGACAGATAAAAATATTGTAAATGAATGTAGCCTAATTCTAGAACATTATTTGTAAATCAGGATAGGAGTCAAAGTGATATAACTGATAGATTTTACATGGATTTAAAAACTGTATAGATGCAAGAGATGGAAGGAGTAGGTGTGAAATTGTGTTAGTAAGATCGATAAGGATTGATGATAGAATTAATGAAATATGTATACCCAGAGGGCTGATGTTGATTGAAATATTTAAGCACATTGTTTTTTATTTTGTTTGTTGCTTGTCTGTTTTTTGTGTTAAAAAAGTAAATAAATAAATTGTTTACAAAAAAGAGAAGGGTTTTTCCGCCAACCGGAGGGGATGTGGTTTTGCGTGCTGCCTGCATCCTGCGAATGGGGCTTGCCTTGTTTGTGTGGCCCGATTGCCTGCATGCCATGGCTCGGTGCAGACCAGGGGTTGGGGACCCTGCAGTAGGAGAAAATAATGTCGAGAAGAAATGTTATTTCAGAAGTGATTTGTTGATAAGCACAGACCGACAGCTTCAAAGGGAGAGTCTCGAGAGCCTTCAGACTGAATCCAGGTCTTGCACCCAGGTATCAGTGACAAGGCCCAAAGATCCAAGTGAGCAGTCACTTTCCCAAGGCTCTTCCCTCGGAGATGAAAAGCAAAGGAGCTCTTCGGTTGACAGCTGGAGATGTTATTTAGCGACGTCCTGACATTTAAGCCTGCCAGTGTTCTTATCTAGCCCAGGCTGAAGAGACCCAAGGCCAAACAAGGAATCTTGCTCTTCTGGATCTGATCAAGCCACTGCCCTTGAGTGCTTTTCTTTGCGATACGGAGAAGAGGGGTGCCTGACCCGAAACCTTTCTTTTCCTCTCATCTCCCAAATGCATGGAAGGCGATCAGAGGCCTCCAAACCTCTTGAAGTCCTCAAGGCTTTTGGTGCAGCCTAGAGCACGCCAGCGAGAGCTACCCTGAACCAGGGTGTGACCCCTGACATGCCACTCAAAGACCCAGGACGGTCATCGGCTCTCAAATGGCGGAGGGGCGCTCTCTTTTTAACCTCTCTGGAGCCATCCTCAAAGCAGAGCACCATCCTTCCCATTTCTGGAGAAGAGTCCTTGGTAGGACACACAAAGGCTAGTGCCAGCAGGGTTTGGGGTGCCCGCTGTTGTATAGGCACGGCGTCCGTTCTTGTTGACCCTGAGTTTTGGCCCTGTTAAGTGAGGTCTGCAAATCTTCCTGTGGCCCTCATGAGGAAAATGTAACTCGTCAGGCATTCTAACCACAAAACTATGCTCTCGTTGTCTGGCCCTTGAGAGAAAAACGATCTTACGTTTGTAATCACAGTTGGTTTACTGTATTTATATAGGTATAGCACATATACGCCGGAGACAAATTCCTTGTGTGTCCAGACACCCGTGGCCAATAATTTCTGATTCTGAAAAAAGTAGATAAATGCTCACTACATGACTGTATCTCCTATTTAGGGAAACATTTCCTTGGAGATGCAGATGCATATTACCTGCAACACAATGGGCTCCAAAAGCACTTTGTAGTAACCACCTTCTAAGCATGTGGAGAAGACTGGAGAGGAAGCGGTGGGTCCTGCTCCAAATCTTTTATTGTCTAAGTTGAACATTTCCAAAGGCCTCCCCTAGTTGAGATGGAACAACCCAACAAGAAAATTTTCTTCCATGGCCTCTACTAAACTGCACTATGCAAGGCATAAACATTAGTTTCCAGACTGATAATTATAATTATTCAAACAATTGTTGTGTAAACATCGCCCAGCTGTGCACGTCCTCTTTTATCAGAGAAGAGAGACTGCCTCCTTTGCTCTCGCACTGTAAGGTACTGAGAAGCTCACCACATAGCTAGATTGGTTTTTAATTGAAAATAGTTCACTTGCTGGAATTCTTGCGCCATTACCTACTGTTCTCTTAATAAAGCTTTCTAAACACAGAGGTTGGCTACTGCGTTTCCCCGAAAATAAGACCTACCCCCAAAATAAGCCCTGGCATGATTTTTCAGGTTGCTTGCAAAAATAATCCCTAGTTAAGATCCTCAGCCAAATGGATGCATTTCCCGGCAATACATCCATTGCAAACAAACCAGCCGCAAAACACTCCGAAGGAGTCGGTCCCTCGCTCCGCCCAATGCACGCAGTCTCTGCCCGTTGCTGTGTCGGCAATGGGCAGAAATGGTCCCTGAGGTTGATGGGCGAGGAGAGCTATCGGTGTGTTGTCAAATCCGGGATGTCGATCTGAACGAGAAGCTGTGCGTGTTAGGCAGAGTGAGGGGCGCACACGCCAGAGGATCGTGCTTCCCCAAAATAAGCCCCAGCGTGTATTTTGGAGCAGAAATTAAAATAAAACCAGGTCTTATTTTGGGGGAAACATAGTATTAGACCAATAGCTCCCACTTCCTTTTTGCATCTCCCGCTCCCTCCCTGCGTGTCTTTTAATTCACATTGTTGTACTTTCATTGTTTATTTTTATTGTTTGATTAGTTAACTACGGTTCTATTTCCATTTTTAATAGTTTTACGTTCTACTGTTGTAAGCAGCCCACAGTGGCCCTAAAGCAAGATGAATGGAAAATGGGCAGACAGGCAGGCAGACCGAATCTGCAATATTTCCTTGGAGGAAATAACTTAAAGTTCAGGTGGTTGCCAAAGGTTGGGTCCCGCAGGCTGCGTTCGTGCCGTGCGGCTTCCCCTCCATCTCCCTGGAGAAGAGTCCCCCGTCTCCAGCTTACAGGTGAGGCTTCATGGACCATTTGAGTCATGAAAAGAGACTTCAGCTGAAAGTACGGTTTCACCTGGTCTACATTTGATAATCAAAGTTTGGGGAAACACCTGAAGGTCAAAGTAGAATGAATTGACAGTCTACTGCAGGGTTTCCCAATCGTGACAACTTTAATGCGGATGGACTTCAACTCCCAGAATTCCCCAGCCAGCATGGCTGGCTGGGGAATTCTGGGAGTTGACGTCCACCTGCCTTAAAGTGATCAAGACTGGGAAACCCTGTCTACTGTGTATCGCTGAGTTGGAAGACTGAGGGCCCAAGTCCTGAAAGTAACTAAAATCCAGGATTTGATTTTTAATTTTTAATTTCATCATTTTTAGAAAACTTTATTACTTTTAGAATTAAAAACAACACTTACACAGCTATATACATATCTACAAACATCGTCCACATACATACCCATTTCCCCTCCCCCCGTTTATTAACCGTTAACCTTTGATCCTTCTTTATGTCTCTATATATTTTATAACACTTTATACAACATTTATTGACCGTTTTTGACACGTTCTTTACCACTTTGATTTTTAGTGTGATGGTTTTAAATACATTGGAGTAGGGGGGTCCAATCTTCGCGATTTCAAGACTTGTGGGCTTCAGCTCCCAGAATTCCACAGCCAGCCACAGGTCTTAAAGTGGCCAAGGTTGGACACCCCTGCATTAGTGGACAGTAGGAGGGATGGAGTATTTCACTTGATTCTGATTGTTTTTTTTTTCTGTATTCCCCTCCTGACGGCCAGCAAGCCCAGGGAAAAAAGGACATCTTCTCGCATCCCTCAGGAGACCTTATCCCTGCGACAATGGCCACGAGGAAGGCCAGGTGACTCTAGCTCTCTATCTAGACTCTAGCAGCCAGTGGTCAGTAGAGGAACAGCCTTGGCCTCAGTCAGTACCAGGATGTGAGGGTTCAGTGCTGAAGGTGATGAAAAGGGAAGCTCAGGACCCAAACAAAGAAGTGGAGGCGGGCCAGGATGGCAGGATGGCTTCCATCTGGCGTCTCTCAATCCTTCACTTTCCTAAGTGGCTGATTCTCAAACATTGTTTGAACCAAAGCTGAGCAGTAAATCCTGACTATGGTCCTCAACCCTCCGGGAGATAATGGAGACGTAAATCTCCCTCTTTTAGCTCACCTCTTCAGTTTCCAAAGTCTGGCAGGGGGAAAGAAAGCACAAGCACTGATCTGCCTAAATATCCCTTTCTCTTCTGTTCCTCCACATCAGGGCCCTAATTAAACAGGCTGGGAAGCAAAGAAGCAAGTAAATTATAGGAGTCTGGAGAGGGAAGATAACAAGTTCATCAAACCAGCCGCAAAGGCTGAGCGGAAAGGGGGGGGCCTCGGGGGTGGTGGCGCTGGGAGACTCACTAGGCTGTGGGTCAGCTGTTTGGAGCCTGATCACATGCCGTCGCACCAGGAGGAGGAGGAGGAGGAGGAAGGCTTGCTGCTGGGATTGCCGCGGTGTCTGCAGTCCAGGGACCTTCCCCCTTCAAGGGTGGGGCTGACGGGCGCGTGTCAGCACACTTCTCTTTCTGGAAGGCAGAGGACAAATCATCATTTTCTAAAGGAGCTGAATGGGGCAAGGAAGAGGCTGTTCACTCCCCAGCCAGCGCACCACAACCGCAGGGTTTGAGTGGGCCATTTGCATACTGAATTGTCTTCTGGAGAGCCCCCACGAGGTTTGGCAAGGAGAGCACTCTCCGTCCGCATTCGGCTCTGTTCTAGGGCTTGCCTTCCATTGTCCCCGTGCACACTGTTAGGAAGCAGGAGACAGCAACCCCAAAAGGGGGGGATTAAATTAGCTCTCAGCCTTTAGGGGCACAGACTCACAGCTGCAGTGGCACTCCTTCCCTGATTCATTAACATAGGGTATTTCGAATAGAGTAGAGTAGAGCTGGAAGGGACCTTGGAGGTCTTCTAGTCCAACCTCCGGCTCAAGCAGGAGACCCTGTACGATTTCACACAAGTGACTGTCCAGTTTCCTTAAAAGACTCCAGCGACAGAGTGCCCAGAACTCCCGAAGGCCAAAGCCGTTCCACTGATTAATTATTCTCACTGTTAGGAAATTTCACCTTAGTTCAGGATTGTTCCTCTCCTTGATTGCTTTCCATCCATTTTTTCTTGTCTTGCCTTACTGGAAGACCGCTATTATGTCCCTCCTAGTCCTTGTTTTCTCTAAAAAGACAAGTCCAGGTCCTGCAACCGTTCTTCATATGTTTTCGTCTCCAGGCCTTTACTCATCCCAGTTGATCTTCTCACCTTTTCCAAAGTCTCAATCTCTTGGGTAATGTGACCAAAATTGGATGCAGAGCTTCCAAGTGTGGCTTACTAAGGATTTAGAAAGCAGTACTACTACTAATAATAACAATAATAATTAATTTTTATTTATACCCCGCCCTTCTCCCGAAGGACTCAGGGCGGCTCATAGGCATCGTAATGCTTCGCACGACTTTGATTCTATGCCTCTGTTTATACATTCAAGGATTGTATTAGCTTTTTTGGCTGCTGCCGCACAAAAAAAAACTAAGTGCACATGGATGCTGTTCTAGTCTTCCTGAAATGAATGATTAGCTGCCTTAGGACATGACATTTCTCTCCCTTGTTTTACCAAAACTTCCCTTTTAAGAAGATGGCAAGGCAGATCCCATAACATTTCCCTCTGGAGAGATTAAGTTCTCATTTCTGCCCCAGCTCCTGCCAACCTAGCAGTCTGAAGGCATGCGAATGTGAGTAGATAAATAGGTACCACTTCGGTGGGAAAGTAACAGTGTTCCTTGTACCTCGGCATATAGTCCTGACCACGGAAGCCACGGAAGTATCTTCGGAGAACGCTAGCCCCCTCTGCTAGGACAGTGTCCCCCAACCTTTTGAACCCCATGGACCGCTGCCATGGAGAAAGGTTTGTCCACGGACTGGAGGGGGCGTGTCTTTGCATGCTGCCTGCATCCCGCGAATGGGACTTGGCTTGTTTTCACGGACCGGTTGCTGGGGTGCCCCAGACTGTTGGGGAACCCTAAGCTAGAAAATGGAGATGGGCACCACCCCTTGGAGTCGGACACAACTGGACAGGAGAGGCCTTTATCTTTAATTTTTTTAAGCCAGACGCCATAATTTCTCCCTCTGGGGAGATCAAACTAGCTTTCCATTTTAGAAAAGGTTTGATGTTTCTCCATTTCAAATAGATCATCATGGAAGAACCGGAAGAAGGCAGTGACTGAGTGGTGGTGTTGTGGGGCTGTGCCTAAGATGCCAACGAGTCAAGTCTAGCATTTACAGACTAAACCCTTCATGTTGGGGGATCCATGAACGTATAACTCGGATGTAGCTTAGACCTTCCTGGAATACTGGGGCGACCATCGAGTATTTGTGAGAAGGACTCAGAAAGGGCTGTTGTTTGGTAGTGGCTGTTCCGTCCTCGGTACACAATGTTCCTTGTTATCCTCATGGCATTGTTTTTTGTTTACTTTGCTTTATGGAGGGGATATCAAGAGCCAACGGGGTGACGAGTCCTCCCTTTGGCCCAGATATTGACATCTTAGATCCCTTTCAAACTTTTGCCCTCACTCCCTGCAGGGCGCAACCTTAGCCACAGACCCCGCGTTGGCCTCGCCTTCCCATTTTCTCAAAATGAGAGGAATTAAAAGCGGTTCGATTCAGAGCCAGGTGTAGATACCCTTCCTTGGCAGTCAATAGGGTTCCCACCCAGAGGATTAATAGGCAAGGTTGTTTTATTAAGGCTCTATTGTTTCCCTAGCCTGGGCCGTCTGCCAGTTCGCCTCTTGCTGTGTTTAGCTTTTGTGGCTGGCCCAGCTCCGATTCCCGTCCTCTCCCATTTGCTAACGCACCTGAGCAAGAGTGAATTGAGCTGGGTTTTTTTTCCCTTAGCCGTAGCTTCGAAATGATGGATTTTTGATGTTTTCCTCCCCTTTCACTCTTTCCTCTTGCTTAGATCGCCAGAGATATGGGCTGTGCAATCTGAGATTGTCTACGGCGGAGCAGGCTTTTCACAAGTTGAGCAGAACGGATTTGGTTTGATGGAAAATCTGGTTGCGCTCTCCCAAAGTTGAGCCAGTCACGTTCTCAGTGTGTTTATTGAGCTATTTGCTCCATTGTGTGTGGCGGAATCAAGCCGGAACGAACAGAAGAGTGGTTTACGATCACTTAGGATGAGCGAAACCGACACATTTGTGATAACTGTTTTCAGGATGTTTATTAATCGGTAGAGCTTGCATTTCCGTTCTGTCTGCAAAGAAAAGCCGCATAATTCATGTTTTTTTTAAAGATACCCTCTTAGCAAGCAGGCTCACAGAACAATTTATTCTTCTCCTACCCGATTTTATTTTCTGGATTCGGAAGTTCAAAACTGGAGAAACTTTATAAAGACTTACACTCAGTACCTGACATCTGAACAGGTACTCCTTAACTTAACAACTCTTCATTTAGCGACTGTTCAAAGTTACAGCTGAAAAAAAGGGGCTTAACCCATAATGCAACTGATCCTCGCACTTAGAACCGTCGTACTGTCCCTGCAGTCACATGGTCAGAATTCAAGTCCTTGTCAACCAGGATGGATTTATGATGACTGCAGCATCCTGGGGTCACACAATCACCATCTGCAACCTACCCGGTCAGTTTCCGATCCACAAAGTTAGGAGGGAAAGCCGAATTTGCATAAGGACTGCGTGTCTCGCTTAACAATGTGCCGATTCGCTTAACATATGGTGAAAGTCATTAAATTGGGCACGATTCAACTAACAGCCACTTTGCAGTGCCATTGGAACCGAGAAAGAGGTGAAGCAAGGATGCATGAGGGCAATTCAGGGGAAGCCCTCTGTTTGGCTATCGATGACAGATACTCGCAGGTAGAGAACTCTTAGAAAACTACAGCTTTACATGACTTTTTGACATCATCGCCATTCTGATTGAGGCCCTTGTCATAATGCCTTACAAGGTTGGAAATTCCTCCTGCAAAGAAATTCCCCTCCTGGGAATGAAGTCAGAAGAGGTGGGAGCCGCTTGGCACCAAATCTGAGCTCGGGGGGGGGGGTGAGGTGATCAAAAAACATCTCAATTTTGGAACTGCTCCAGAGGTTCTTGGGTACGTCTAGCAGTATGCGGGCGAACATTATAGTGAATCAACCCCACGCCGGAAGTCTGCAATCCCCGACACCTGCGTCAGATCACTTCGGCAATAACAATGCGCTTCACAATGCTGTTCCCGAGTGGCTTCATCTCCTCCTTGGGCTTCTCTCCAGGTCTTCTACTCAGCATGGAGGATGATGAAGCCAAAGGCCTCCTTAAACTGTGTAGTAAACACAAAGCACTAGCTGGGTCTAGCCAGATTCAGCAGATCCTCTCCTCCTCCTGGGACATAACCAACCTTGAAGGACCTAGCTGCCATCAGCACCGTGCCATGGTCTTCTCTCTGCACTCTCGGAAGGCCAATCCAGGAACATTCCCTGCCTGGAGACACAATGCCCCTGGGACTCTGGACACACAAACACAACAGAGCACATGCTTCTCCAGTGCCCGTACAGGGAGCCCTTCACTTACCACAGTCTGTTTAGTGACCATTTAAAGTTACAACAAGCCTGAAAAGTGACTTATGGTGGTCCCCATGGCCACCTGATCGAAATCCAGACGCTTGGCAACTGACTCGTATTTATGACGGTTGCAGGGTCCCGGGGTCATGTGATCCTCTTCCCTGACTTTCTGACGAGAAAAATCAATGGGGGAATCCAGGTTCACATAACAACCGTGCGACTAACTTCACAGCTGCAGTGATTCACCTAACAGCGGTGGCAAGAAAGGTCGTAAACTGGGGCAAAACTCCCTTCAATGTTTCACTTGGGGACAGAAATGTTAGACTCACTTGTGGTCATAATTCGAGGACTGCCTGTACTACAAAGACTTTCGGGCTAGCCAAAAGGACGGTACAATTTTCTGCCTCCCTGCTGCTTGCAGACACAAACCCTACTACAACGTACAACTTTGCCAGTCTCTGTGTAGCAGCACTTAAAATCCGTCAGGGAGGTATGAAACCTGTGCCTCCGACTAGCCTTAATGAGTGTTCAGGTGGTCGTCTAAGAGGGTTGTGTATTACGTTCGATTTCGTTAGCCATTTATTCGTTGTTTTAGGGTTTTAGGCTACCGTTTGGAATTTATCTCTCTCTCTCCCTCCCTCCCCCCACAGAGCCCCCTACCTACTTCCACTTTTAATGCCGTTTCTCATCTTTCATTTCATCTTTCATTTCCCTTTTTTCTCTCCCCCCCCCGCCCCAGACCACAGAGCCTCGCTTGAGAATTGCCGTACATCAAAAATCTCACAAAGCAGCAGCAACACTGCAGTCTTTCTGTTTGTGATGTAAAATGTTTTTATCCTTTTTTTGAAATTTTAAATATTAATCGTTTCATGTTCCAACTCCCGATGCAGCAGAGGAGATTCCCCCCGCCCTGTATTTTATTGCACACATTTTTTGAGGGTGTCTTCCATACCCCGGAACCCTTCCGTGTTCACACTGATTTACAATTGTCCTCATCACAGGATGCCCCTAAGGAAGGGGTGGGAAACCAATTCTGGAAGTTGAAGTCCACAAGCCTTAAAGGGACCCAAGGTTGGAGACCTCTGGTTGGTTTAGAAACTTAGGACATCTTGACTTACGTCGTGTGTTGAAACAGCTATGCTTTGATAAATGAAACACAGGACTCGGGTATATGGGGTTATCCCTATATAAAAATCTTCCTTGTTTTGATTAAAATTCCACTGTGGAGCATGGCAAGGGTTAAAAATGGGGTATTGTGGAATGAAGCAACTTCCTTTCATAGTGATTAAATTCCACTGTCTTCAATGTAGGTCAGATTTGTGAGCCGAAAGCTGGAAAAGAAAAGGCCTTTTGAAATCACTTTTAGCTCCGAAAGGGGGGAAGAAACGAGGGGAAGAGAAGAAAAGGGAAAGGGGGAAGAGATCTCTCCTCCTGGTCTTCCATTTCAGCCCAGAGCCATTTGAGTTGGCCGAGAAGCTGAGCCTTGAAATTGGTAGGTTCCTTAAATAGGAATTGGAGAGGGGCGGGGGATAGCCTGGAGCCCCCCCTCCCCGGGTTAGATTAGCTGAGCAGAATTTGGAACCAAGCATGAAATTGCCCTGATAAAAGTGCTCCCCCTCC
>JANHFO010004183.1:64462-81243 GCA_032468095.1 Pareas carinatus
ATAGATAGATAGATAGATAGATAGATAGATAGATAGATAGATAGATAGATAGATAGATAGATAGATAGATATGGATGGAGAATAGACACAATAGATAAGCGAGATACAATATAGAGGAGAGAGAGAGAGATTGTATTTTAGAGTTTGCATTCACTGAATTTTTTTAATTAGCCACTTTTCCATCTCTTCCAATCAAGACCACTTCTTGGATCGCTGCCTGCCAGACTTGGATTTCCAGTCAGCAAAAAACCTGCCAACTTTCCTTCTTAGGAAGCCAGTATGGGGTGATTTCCTCCCACACACACACACCCTGATGATGATGGTGGTGGAGGTGGTGGTCGTGGTGGTGGTGAAGACTGTACTTCAACACCACCCAAGGATTCCCATTTGAGAGGGGGGCCAGGTTAGGCAATCAGGTGAGTTTTAACCTGATCCCTTTTAAAGGATCCAGAGGAAGGAGTTTTGCAGCCAAGAGAGGACTAGAGGAACATAATTAGCAGCATCGCCCGTCATTATTTAAAAAAAGGAAAGGGTCATTTGCAATTACATTTGCTCCCTGGAGTAATTTCCAGTTGCATTAACTCACTAGGTAGGAAGAATCCCAGGAAATAAACAAGCCTCCAGTTGAGTTGCAGCCTACCCAATTATTGGACTCCCCTGCCAATTAATCAACAAAAGCGCTTTTTTATTGCAGTAGATTAATTGGCTGATTAATGGGATGCTTAAACACGCAGGGCCCCATGAAAAGATATTTTGGAAATGATGCTCGCGAACAGTAACAGAGAAGAGGGGGAAGATGAAAGTGGCAAAAAGCTTCAGAAAGCAGCAGGAGTGTCTTCTTTTTACTTTTACTTTTATTGGATTTCTATACCGCCCTTCTCCCCACAGGGGACCCAGGGCCGTGTACAGCCACAATAAAAACATACACGGGAAAATACAAGACGAGGAACAAGAATTACAGAGATTAAAAACCGAATTAAAATGACAAAATAGAGAGGCTGAGTCAAATTTGAAACCAATTTAAATCAAATCACATAGCATAAAACTCTAAAAACAACGTTCACAGGGAGAGGAGGTAGGATGAGTTTGTTTGTTTCTTTGCTTATTGTTTATTTATTTATTGTTTGTTTGATTGTTTGATTGTTTGTTTGTTTGATAGTTGATTGATTGCTTGATAAATTGATTGCTTTCTATAGCTTCCCATTTCAGCAAATGACTCTGGGTGGCTTGCAATTCTGAAAGTCACATCTTCCTAAAAAAGTCAAGACCCGATATGAAATCTGGGGCTAATACCTGTATTAGCTATGGTGATCTTCCAGCAAAAGACACACGTGGTTGGGCAGGCTGTCTCTTTATACTGGGTGGAGGTGGGCAGCTGCCAATCAGGGCGCCGGGCATTCCCGCGCTCAGGAACGCCCACCCAAAGGACACAACACCCCTCCCTACCCAAATGGACCCTCACTTAATCTGCATACATAGTCACGCAGATAGGTGGGGCATTTATACGTTCGACTGGACCTGCACGGTTCAGTTGATGGGGCATTGGCCGGGAGTGAGGCTGCGCCCATGGGAAGCTCTGGAGCTCCAACAGGATGCTTCTGGAAGCCTCTGGGCGTGGCTCGGTTGCAGGTGGATCCTCTCCATCGGAGTGGAGCCCTCCTGCTTCTCCAGATAAGTGTGCCGTGTATTCCCCACCTTCGGTCCCTAATGGGGGAGGAATGGGCTCGGGAATGCTCACCCAAAGGACACAACACCATAGGTTCACCATCACTGTTCTAAGAATTCTCTCATTGATTAGTTTCTCCCCATTGCTTCTTGTCCTGCCCTCAAGTGTTTCATAGGATAGGTTGACTCCCTCCTCTCTGTGACAGCTCTTCAAATATTGGAAGACTACTTTCGTGTCACCCGTAACTCTTCTCTTCACTCAACTAGACACACCCAGTTCTTGCAACTGTTCTTTGTATGTTTTAGCCTCCAGTCCCCTAATCGTCTTTGTTGCTCTTCTCTGCACCCTTCCTAGAGTCTGAACATCTTTGTTATAAGGTGACAACCAAAACTGGATGAAATATTTCAAAGGTGGTCCTTCCGAGACATTATAAAGCGGTACTAACACTTCACATGGTCTTGATTAATATAGCCGAGAATTGTGTTGGCTTTTCTGGCAGCCGCAGCACACCAGGCTCCGTTCTTCCAGTATTGAGGCCAGTTGATTGGCATTTCACCAAGGAGAGATATAACAGGAGTAGGCATTCTTACTGCATAGTATTTTTGAGGGGGAACAGGTCATTCTAACCTTCGCTGTTCTGCAGTTTGTTGATCGTATACGCACCCCAGAATTGCAATTGGTTGAGTTAGGTAGCCATGAAAATTCTGTAAGTAAATAAATTATGTATGTACATAATTCCTTTGCTGCAATTTTATGTTATTTACTTTTTAATTATTTAGTATGGTAGTTGGAGCATACCCGGATGAGGGTGCTAAATTATAAACAACATGCTTGTTTGTGACCACAAGTTACATGTTAGTCTTGATGGGAGGGGGGAATCTTGGCCAAGCCTATTTTCTTCTATTGCTTTTGGGTTATAGAAAGAAATTGGGTGTGGGGGTAGAATTGCAATACTAGTTGTGCGTCTCTTTTTAAATTCTGCAGTAAAAATTCCACCAGTAGTTTTGATGCAGAAAAGTGAATAGTTGGTAATGTTTTACTTCCAATTTCTTTACACCGAAAAGCAGGCTGGCGGATGGTATAAGAACCCAAAGCTCACTCCATTTCCCTTGAAATTGATCCAAACACCTGTCTTAAATAGTTTTATTTCACCATAGAAGGAACCATTCGTGTTATTTACAATAGAGACCTAGTATCTGAACCACATGTGCTTCCAAATTTTGGATGCATCTCCCAGCATCCTTCCATACATTACTACTAAATCTCAATTTTTAATGTGGATGGAAGCAGAAATTATTGGGGAGCAACCTTGTTAATTATTAACTAGAATCATTAAAAAAAATAAGACTGTTCTCTTGATTCTGCCAATTGCATGACTCCACCTTCTTTTTAGAATACATCCCTCTCCTCCCCCCATCCCCCACAGACCCATCTCTCAAAAGCCAAACTGCTCCTTGCCTTCAAAAGCCGCAAATTGTGGCTTAAGGGAGGGGAAGCATGGGAGCATCCTAGATGATGGTGGGCTACAGACCTGAGTTTCAAGCATGTGAATGAGCACTAGATGGCAGCAAAGGCATACTCATTATTCTTTGCTGCCATCTAGAGGCTGCCTTGAGTTATGCAGCCCACATCTGGTATCCCTTATCTTGAGATTCCTTAGCTGGTGACAGTTGCTGAGGATGGAAGGCGGTTCTCTATTCATTCTTGAGTCGCCTGGAAATGACCCATTCTGCTCAGTGGAGCAAGATTCAGCAGTGAGTCCAGCTGGATTCTGGACACGGAGTTGAGAAAGGTAGCCTCTCATCCTTTCCTGAGAATTTGATGCACCTGTGTGTGTATGAAATACGTTCAGTTATGAATTCTAAATGAAACGGTCAGGACTGTCTATTTTATGGAGCATTCCTCCTTCCAAAAACCCAACAGTTGCTCTTCAAATCAAAAATCTTTCCCTTTACTAAACCTTTCTGTTTATTGATTGCCGCTATTTTTTAGGAGTTGGGATTTTAATATTAAGAACAGGGAAAAAAAGGGCTTTAAGTTTTTTTTCTTCTAAATTATATATTATTTTTAAAGATGTGGGTTTGTTCATTGGAAAATCTCATTTTTCTCTCAGGCAAGCAAACTTTAGAGGATTTGGGGAGGGGTTTTTGCGCAATTTCTAAACCCCTGCTAAATCTGGAGGCCATATCAGAGCTTAATCCTGAGCCAGAAGTCAATACACAGAAGGAGGAGGAGGAGGAGGCAAGCTGGGAATATCTTTTTCCTTGCTGTTTCACTTTTGATGTATATAATGTCTCTTGCAATCTGCAGACATCCCCTTCCTCCCCCCTTCCCCCATCTCAGCCCTATATAATTACCCGTGGGCTGGCTAGATGGCCTTCAAACTGGGGAGCCGTTCGCAATCTGATATCTGGGAGCAACAAAACAGCTGGGAACTGGCACCAAGGGTAAAGCCTGGACATCTGGTTCTGCAGCAGGCGCTTCTTCCTCCTCTTCCTCCTTTTCTTCCTCTTCCTCCTCCTCCACTATCACAGCAATGGATCCTGCCTCTCCCACCCAAATACCCCGTCGTACAAAGCATCTAAGAACACCCACTGCTGCTCCTATAAGGCCAAGCATTGTTTAGAACAGTTTTTCCCAGCTTTGGCTGCTTTAAGATACGTGGACTTCCAACTCCCAGAATTCCCCAGGTGAGCAATGCTGGTTGGGGAATTTGAGGAATTGAAATCCGCACATCTGAAAGCCACGAAGGTTGAGAAACGTTGGCTTAGAGGTTCTCTCGCGTTTGAGGACTGGAATACAGCTGAACTCCAGAGATGCTTAGAGGAAAGGAAGCGCAACCTTTTGGGTTGAAGACTACGTGTGTGTGTGAGTGTGTGTGTGTGTGTGTGTGAGAGAGAAGGGGGGGGGGTTCCTGTCCCAGCCCTTCGGTGCCTGCAAAGGTTTTCAGGTTGCATTCATATATTCCGCTAACCCAAAATGTGCTTTTCTTCCTTGCAAGTCAGCCCATGGTGTGAACCCGGGCAAGTGGCCTGGAGGGCAAGGCAGTGATCTGGGTTCCAAAGGGGAAAGAGGGTTTGGCTCATGAGTTCACGCGCTGCGCCTCTTTATTTAAAGGCTTGCTGACAGGGGAGGGCAACATGCCTTCCCACGCGTGCTCCTCTGAATCACCCTTTTCCCCTTTAACTTCAGAGGCGATCAGCGGCCATGAAGCAGACCTTGCCATTACCTGCCGTTGTGTATAGACAAACAGGGACAAGCCCTGGTGACATCACACAGGTCGTAACGTCATTGCGGAAACGATGCAGACACCGTTTTTACAACGCCTCGGGAAACAGTTGGGCGCCTCTTGCTCCTTCTTACTCCTTCTGGTCCTGGGCAAGCTGAGCCAAACTTGGCCTATAACAACCTGAACCTCCTCCGATAGACAACCCAATGCTAATAAGTAGGTAATGCAAGCACAAGAATTGGGTCGCCTAT
This sequence comes from Pareas carinatus, assembly GCA_032468095.1. NCBI lineage: Eukaryota > Metazoa > Chordata > Lepidosauria > Squamata > Pareidae > Pareas > Pareas carinatus. The sequence goes on from JANHFO010004183.1 coordinate 69,609, forward strand.
TCCCACCCTCATGAAAACCTTTGCTGGCTGGTTCTACACAGCAGTTTGCCCATGAAAAGACATGTGAAATTTGCTCCGAGTATTCATTGCGTATGTGTCTGTTTATGTTCCGGTCAGTGAAGTTGCAGAGGCAGGGGGAAAGCGTTACCTAGCAAGCATCTGCAGCTACAGAGAGAGTAGCAGCGGCTGATTTACAAACTGGGATCTGCACGAAGGTTGCAGCTTTTCGTATCACTAGCCACATCATATTTCTTCTCCTGCGGGGGTGCCTTCTGGGCTGCCAACTGGATCTGCTCCCGTGCTTTTAAGAACACTTAAGCCCGACGCTCCAAAAATGCGACGCTCCCCTTTGCTGCTTATCCTCGCTCTATGAAAAGATGCTTCAGCTTCTATCCAACCAGTTGCTTTTAAAATTACAGGAGCAGAAGCAAGGCCTCCGAGGGGTGGATGCTGGCTAAGGAATTCTGGGAATTGGAGTCCACACCTCCTAACGTTGCCAAGTTTGAGACACACTGGCCTGAACCACTTTAGCAATTGGATTTTTTAAAACGCTTCTGTGGGGAGTTTTATATCAAAATATATTTTATTCTTTATACTGTCTCCATCTTCCCTGAAACATTTGACAGAATCCGCAATGGACAGAGAATCAGTGTCTCCACTAGATAATAGACAGTCAAGCCGAAACTAAATCAAGTAAAAGTAACAAACAGGGGAAAATCTTTAACTCAAACTTCCTCAAACCCTCAAATATGTTACCCAGGTCTGTAAACACGAATGGAATTGATTAAAATAGTCTTCCAGCAAAACTGCATGTTCCCAAGAATTAATATCTTACATGCTACACACACGCATGCCCCTCAAGTGGCACCCTAGAAATCAGTGCATAGACCCTTCCACATCCAGGACAAGCACATTCCCCTATAAAACAATCGCACTGTACCCCATTTCTCTGCAGCTGCCCCCAAGGCAAACCCTTTTTGCTTTTAGGAATAAACATTTCTCCTTTTCTCCCAGCTATCTGGATTTCATTTTTATTTATTATTGCGCAAGAATTAGATCTCGAGTTGCAACCAGACTGCTCCGTGGCCCCATTAAGGGTTCATAGAAATAAATAGTTGATTTTTTTTTACAACCTGGTATCATGGTCATCTATAAATGCTGCTTACACAGTGTAGTTCCGACTGCTGAAATCGGTTGCAAAACTCTCAATGGCCACTAGGCGGCTGCGGTGTGACAAAATATCCAAACTTTGCTGTTTGCTAGTGGCCATCTGGAGTTTTGCAGCACAGATAACCCTAAAAATGGTCCGCCAAAAAGGTGGCCACACTAGAGTTCTTTCAAGAAGCTCAGGATGCTTAACTCTGAATTCTCAAGCAATATGAAATACATCGCGTTTCCCTTTTTCTCATTCTGCCCAGTTCCAACCCCCCAAAAATTGAGAGCTCTGTGGATGCACAGATTCACGTTCTGTAAATCCAAACTGTGTAGTGGTTGGTTCATGCTTCACTTGGTTGTGTAAACTGACAAAAATGGAATAATTGAGTAACTATGATTAAGTTAACCATGAATAAACATGTCTTGCAAGTACTGCCTTCATGTGCACTTATGAATTTGAATAACTATCTTCAGAGTGCATGCAACACCCTGAAATCATCTTTTCTCTCCTCCCACCTCAGCTCAACTACCCAACTCATTACTTTAATGCCTTGATGTTATACTTTCTTTCATGCTTAATTAGAGCTCTTTTAATTGCTCAGAGGTTCTTGGTTGGAAGGCAAGTGGGAAACATACAGGATTAAAACAAGAAGGCAGGAGGGAAGCAAAGATGGATATATATTAGCATTTTCCACTCTATTCTAAAAAACCAGGAATAAAATGAACAACATTCCAAAGTTTATTTTTGCAGTCTAGGTTGCAGGTTAAATACAGTCCTTCATGTTTTCCTGATACCTTCAGATGGCTAATTAATTACAATTGCACTATAAATTTCTGAAGTTGCCTATAGATGGCTGCAGAAGATGTAGGATCGACTTCTTTAAAACCAACATAATCTGGGATATTAGAGAAAGATGAGTAACAAGAGGGAAGGAGGGAGGTTGAGTGGCTTGCTTAGCATAAAATATAATTTAAAAACAGACACACAAAACCTCCGTTCTGTTGTAGCAGTTGCCGGCTAAAAAAAGACAATAATGTATTTGAAGCTGTTTTTCATTTGTACAGATCTTCATTTGCTTTTTCACAGCCATCTTGACTTTTTTTAAACTCCCCAATCTTCCAGCATAATGCCAGTGACAAATAATTAGCATTTCATAATAAATGCCAATTATCACTGGCATTGTGCTGGGAGATTGGGTCATGCGCACTGCTGCTCAGGATCTATCATTTGTCATTTAAGTCATTTAAAACCATGATGAATTGGTTAAATGGTTGCATTTGCCCAACCTGCTAAACCATGGTTTGTAAGATGTACTGGCTGGACTGACATAACATGCTAAGCTACAAAGAGGCAAAGCCTGTGTCAGTTGAGTGAACCCAATCTGTGTTTAGGCTGAACAGGACTGATTGAGCTGGGACATCAATTTGATAAAGATAGCATTTCTTTGAGCTTTTTCCGCAGCTCTTCTTCTTTCATTACTTTTGATTGCTGAGTTGGCAAAAGTGAGCCCCGCAGCTATTTCTCCTTTGCGTTGCCCTTTCTGGTAACCTGCAGAAACCAATCAGTAAAATGTAATGAAATGTGCCTGGTTAAAAACTCAAGAGCAATTAATTTAGAATAGCAACACCGTAATCAAATAATGGAGTTTACTGCTTTAAAAAGAAGCAATGCCCAGCTGAAGCGGCCTTCACGTGTGGCTATCTTACCTGGGCTGCAAAATGCCAAGGAACCATTAGATGGCAGGAAAGAGAATGTGCTGTATCCCTTTGCTGCCATCTAACTCTCATCTGCTTTACTGCAGCCTATCCAATCAATCAATACATGAATGAGGGACAGTTGCATGACACACTGTAGCATCAATTAACCACGCAGATAGCATTCAGGTCAAATGAATGATGGTTGGCTGATTTGCGGTCAGTGTGTCATGTATTTTTACTTCTTCTTTTTTTGCAATAAAAGGTTTTCAGTATTTGTCCAAATGCTGCTGTAAATTGGCTTAGTACACTACCATAAAGAATCCCTTGTACTTTTTTTTTTCCTGGCCCACAAGTGGTGTTTATGATAAGAAATCAGAGCATGTCCAGATAGCATTTGTACTGCTCTGAGATTAACATCACACCCTTGTGATTCCCCCACAGTAATTAGCTCTCTTCAAGGGTTAAATTGGCTTACTCTCAGTGCAACTACGGTATAGTAAAACCTACTACGAGGCTAGTTTGCATACTGGTGTGAATGTGGAGATTTGGGACAGCAGATAGTTTCTCCATTTGCAGAATCTGGTTTTCTGCTTGTTTTCTGCTTCTTGGGCTGACAGGTCCTTCAAGTGGAAAGGTGGCTTGATGCATTTTCAGCTCCCCCTAATAGGATCATCTGGGATCTTTTTGGAGAGAACCAGACCAGCATCTATTGTGTGAACTAAAGACATAGACGGGATGTTTGATTAAGCTGTAGGGTGATGAGTAATTTTTTTTTAAGCGCTGGAAGTCTTGAGTCACTCTAGGTGTTTTTTGCCCTTTGTTCCTAAGCTTGTGAGGTTAGTATCCATGATGGTCATCGTGGATTGCCTTCAAACTGTTTTTTGAGGGATTGATGGGTAGACCTGGTGGTAATGTGGGAATGGCCAAGAGCAAACGGCTCTCCCAGTTGTACGTTGATGAGATAACAATGGCTATAGGAAACTATAGGAATGGTGCAAGGAAGAGCATTCAGTGTTTCCTAGTGCAGATCATCCAAACACACAGAACTTGGAAAGAGAGTTTATTCTGGAGATGTTTGCAGAGAATGGGGGTCAAAAAAAATATCAAGATGGAAGCCACAATCATGCGAGCAAAGCTCTGCTCCCTATTTTTTTAACACATGTCACAGCACAAAGAAGAGGCCGCTGGGGCTTTCATGGCACGGCTGTGGCTGCCATTTTGAATTTGTGACCCCACCACCCTGCAGACACCCCGGTTCGGGCGAACAACTTTTGAACAAAAGTGCTGTGTGGAAAAAACTGAAGAGAGGCTTCATCCCGTGTTTCTCAACCTCGGCACCTTTAAGAGGTGTGGGTTTTAACTCCCATAATTTTCTCTTAGCTTTGTAGAGAACTCTGGATTTTAAATTCACGCATCATAAAAATGAGCGAGGTTGGAAAAAACCGACCTCGTCTCGGTCGCTTATTTCCCTAATCAGAATGCTCCAGGTTTCAAGACGAATGGCACTCCACTGTGGCTGAAATAGTGATATGTATGCATGTAACTCCCGGTGACGGAAATTAGAATCCTGGAGTTGGAAAAGGCCACGGACCCCCGCGTCTTATTCAGGAGAGGGAGCCAGAGTAAAGCCTCCCTCGCGGGCGGCTGTCCAGCCCCCACTTAAACTCACCCATTGAAGGCGAGTTCCTCATCTCCGAGACCTGTAATCGACCCCTCTGTCAAGCGGCTCTTTGATGGAAGGGAGGGGTACCCGGCAGCCTCCTTCCTCGGCCCCTCCACCCCGAGTCACAGATGCACGTATCCTGCCAGTCCTAAAGCAGGGCATCCCTGAGATTCCGCTCTGCCTGGGAGGCTGCTAGCCACGGCGGGGCAGATGTCCTGGCTGAGAGAGCAGGAAAGGGTCACCTGCTGATCTAATTGACAGATACTATACGTACAGTATCCTCCGTTGTTCAAAACCAAACCCCACGTAGGAAGTGGCATCCCCTTTGTAAGCCTCAGCTTACGACCGTTTGTTTACTGACTGACTGGCACTGAAAAAAAGGTTATTTGCGACCATTTTTCACCAGGCCATTCACACCATCCCTATGGTCATGTGGTCAGAATTTGGATGGTTGGCCGTCGGTTCACATTTATAATGGCTGCATTTCCCCCGGGGGGGGGGTCATTTGATCCCCTTTTGGGACCTCCTGAGAAGCCAGGTCAACGGGGACGCTCGATTCATCTCACAGCTGTGTGCCTAATTGAACATCTGCAGGGAGTCACTTAAGCACTGCGGCAACGAAGGGGCAACACTCACGTGACTGCCTCGCCTAGCAGAGAGGAAAGTGGTGGTCAATTGTGGTCGGACGTTGATGGCTGCCTCCGTGTTCGCTTCTTTTAGTGGCATGGCCCCGTCCAGCTATGGGGGGAAGTGCTCTGCTCCATGGAGAACTTTGGATTAAACATGGTCCCTCTCCATCCCACCCAGGACCTTCCCTTGGATGTGCGGCCTGGGTTCCCCCAGGTGGAGGGAGACAAGGGCCGGGCCCGTGGGGCTCGCCTGACGGCTCAACATGCGTGGCCCCATTGCTGTAATACACGGGCTTCCCCCCCGCCTGCCCCGCTGCAAGCTGCCCAGCCCAGCACCGGCCTTGGTCCTGCTGCAATACGTTTTGTGGGTTGGTCCAAAACTGGTGGGGGGGGGCGCAGGAGGGCAGCCCTTTGCCCGCAATTCTCCGATAGATAGGGCTGGTTTTCCACCATGTCTTTAAACGAGAAGAACAATTATTTTAATTAAATAGTGTGGCTGTTTATCTCGTAGGACGTGCATCCCATTTCAGGGCGAGATGATAAGAGTTGGCTGGCTGCTGGCTTTTGACCTCAGCCCGACAGAAACTGTGAGTTCTCTGTCATCATTTTAGTTACTGGCCTCCCTCTCAAAGCTTTTCACACAAGCAGCTTCAGCTTCATGCAGTCCCGCAACCTCGGTAGCTGCTGCTTCTCAGCTACGTTTGTGGGGGGGGTTTTAAGGTCCATTTGGGGTCGGAAGCTTTTCAACGTCGCTCAGGGGTGTCTGCAGGCCTGGAAAAATGAAACAGGGAAGCCTTTTCCAGGAGCTCTTCCCTGTACCTGACCCCCACACACGCACCCCCACGGACAGGCACCCTTCGTACCCTGCCTGTGAGTCCCTGATAGCGTCTCTTCCCCCGCCTGGTGCTCTTCCTTCCGACTGAGTCAATGATGTGATGAGCTTCCGTCCGTCTGCCTTCCGTCCCTGTCTCCGCGCTTTTCTCGTGGGCTGATTATTCCAGGGGGGAAACCGCTTGCGCGGGGTGGTAGCGTCTGAGGACGTGCCCATTCCGGCTTGGCGGTTCCCAACCTGCTCCCTTTTCCAGCTGTGGAGGGAGAAGGAGGGCCCGAGAAAGGGAAGCGTACGTTCTGCTTCCTAGACGTCTTGATCCATGGGCCCTTGGTGTGTTTGCCCTGGGGTTGGAAAGCGGCCGAGTTTTTGTTTTTACTAGGTTTGTTCCCCTCATTTCTTGTCTCCAGAAAGGAAGGGATAGAGATTACTCCTCCTTGCACTTGGACCTCTCTTCAGATGTTTGCATGCGGGTGCCGAGATCTTGGAGCTGGAACTCGGCTCTTAGAGGCATGCTCATGTTATGGTTTACACACACACACACACACACGCACACACACACACACCTCTCTACACACACACACACAGAGGGAGAGGGAGAGTGCGCCTCAGTTTGCAAAAGATGTGCCAGACCTTTAGGTCTTGTACCAGGAAAGGAGGTCAGGACGCTTCCATAGTGGTAAGATTGCCCTGCAACGCAGCCGGGGGGGGGGGGTTTCCAGCCAAGTCAGTAAAGAATTGTCAAAACATGCGCTCGGAAGCTGAAGGCGTGCTAACTCCTCCGGCAGCCCCTTTCCACAATCACACACCCGCAACGGTTCTGAACTGTGGTTTTTTTTAAAAAATGTATTAACCATGTGCAGCAACTGGCGTGTCTGTCCCCAGGGAACGTAAAAGCTGCTGAAGCATTTCAGTGATTTTTCTTTTTAAGTTTTGGATATTTTGAAGGAGAAACATGTGGCAGATGTTTCTAGTGTGTGTACAAGGAAAGGAGCTGCTATTGTTTCCATTTCACTGGATGGAAAACGGAGCATCCTCTCTCTCTCTCCCTCTCCCTCTCCCTCTCCCACAGTTGTAAGGTATTTCTTGTAAAAGAGTAGGAAGCTAGCCGTGAAGAAAGAATGCACAGGTAGGAAAACATTCACTTAGCCTTGCGGAAGGAAGATGGGGTAAGAAAGAAACTCAAGATGGCTCCACCTCGATTCTCTTGGGTACAGGTCAGGGATCTCCAAACTTGGGAACTCTAAGACTTGTGGACCTCAACTTCCAGAATTCCCCAGCCAGCAGGAATTCTGGGAGATGAAGTCCACAAATCTTAAAGTTGCCCAGGTTTGGAGACCCCCCCCCCCGGAGTAAGAGGAAAGCTCAGTCACATTCTCAAAATTCTTACAGTACCATTCAGCAATACAGTTCTTGTAGTCCTTGCGGTGTCTGTTTCCTGACCTGGCCTGCTTCAATGGGCTGACAACCATCTTATGACCCCCAACTCTAATGTCTTGGTGAACCCTTTTCCTGCTGACCCACCTCTTAACTGCTCCATTAAGCCTGTATGAAACAGTAAGTAGCAGTTACCGCTTTACTTTTGGCTGCTGAATTATTTGGCACAGGGAACAAGACGGAGATTTAACAGCTTTTGACACGAAATAATGTAAAAAAACATTTGGAACCTTAACTATAACTTTGTTTTTCTTGTATTATTGTTCACAATTCTTATTACTTTCACATGTTTATATAATACATTTATTGTTGTTTTTTTCTGTTAACTAGTTTGTTATCAATGTAGTTTACTAAGGGTAAGCTAACAATTTGTAAGCAGATTTAGTAGCTTAACACTTTCTGACATGAAATAATGCAAAGAAACACTTGGAACTGTGACTTTGTTTTTTCCTTATTATTGTTCATAATTCTTATTACTTTCACATTTTTATACAATGCATTTATTATTGTTGTTTTTTCTGTTAACTATTTTGTTGTTAATACGGTTTACCAATGGCAGGCTAACCATTTGTAAGTAGATTTAGCAGTATAACAAAAAAAAAATTTAAATTTTTTTGACCTGTTTCGCCAGGGGTAGCAAACCAAAATTATTGTATCATATTAATCAGCATTCAACTAGGGAGAAGTTATGGGTAGATGTTTGTGTGTGTCTTTTGAGACATTTTTTCAGTTAATGTCTTTTTTTTAATACTTTGGTGTTTTGCATTTTAATCTACTTTAATAAATCTTGCTTTAAAAAAAAAGAACAAGAGGGATCCATACGTAGCTTAAATCTTGAAGGTGTAGTAAGAATTGGACTGGGATCAATTCAGGTAAATCAGGAAGTATGACAGAAAAATTGATGAGTTCCCCATTTATGCAACAGGGAGCTTAAGAGATGGCTGGAAGTGGAGGTTGCGCTGGGTTGGACTAAGGAGGCCATACTTCGCTGTACTTTGGATGTTGGTTGTCTTTTCACTCACTTCCCCATTGTTCACTCACGGTTCTTCCTGCTTCGTGGCAGATATAATGAGTAACAGTCTTCCCAACCCATGCCAGCTTCTCTACCTTAAACTGCTAATCGTCAACTGTGATCACATGTCAACTTGAAAGTTGAGAGGGGGAGAAGCAAACATCTAAGTATTTCTTTTTATCTGAATGAACAAAGTATTCCTTCAGTTCAGACATTCACGGAGGACAATAGGTGGTCAATATGGAAGCCAGAGACCCATACAGGACAAAAGATAAACTTCTGAGATGCTTTTTCTTTTCCTTAGTGAGATCCTAGCTAGGCAAGATAAGCTCAGAAAACCAAGTTCATATTATCATTAATTCTTTGTGGCCCACACACAGGAGGTGCGGTAGCCTAGAGGTGAAGACGCTCACCTCCCACTTGGAAGGTTGAGCATTCAAGTCTAGAAAGCGGCAGATGTTTGTAGGCGCAAAGAGAAGATATATGCTAAGAACTCCACATAGGCGTCAGGAAGGGCATTTGGCCAGAAAACGCTCAGCTCCACTCAGTCACCTCGACTCCACCTCGAATAAAAGGGATCAGGAATTCCGGGAGTTGAAATCCACAGGTCGTAAAGCTGCTGCAGTTGCCCCTCCCTTACCGTTAAGGTCAGTTGAAATAGCCTAACAAAACCTACCCCTCAATCAATCGATTTACCTTTGAAGTGGAGATCTCTTGATCTTTAATGTGGCCCCTCATATTTCATCCTTATTAACCGCTCCAAATTTGTAAATCTACATCAGATGTTCAGTTGTTACAGCAACTAGGAAGGGAAACGAAGGGCTGGCTGATTAATAAGCGCTCGTCTCACTAGCTGACGGGAATCCGCCAAGGCCGAGACCCCGGACAGGTAAAATGGATCAGGCTGACAGTAAAGATTGGACACTACATCAAAACCCCTTTGAGCGGATAGGTTCACGCAGGGTCGGCTTCGCCTGCGTCGCAGAAGGACATCTAAATTGATTTGTGCCTCCCCGAACCGAGACTGATGGATTTGGATTCTCATTAGGCCAAACCGGAACAAAGACGTTTCTTTTAATTACTAAGTTGGGCTGAGCCCTCTCAACCACACGCAGCCCTCCGGAAAGGCCATCTTCCCTTTCCCCGGCTCTGCATAATTATAAAGGGAATAAATTGCAAAATGTCAGGATATTTTACATACCTGGCAAAGAAACATGAAAGAATTCTAAATGCCTTTCTCGCTGCTCTGCAACTTTCCACCCAGAATTGAAGGCAGCGAGGAAATTATTTTGCATGGGGCGGGGGGAGTTTTTGCAATATAGCGTTCCTACCTCGGCAATTAAATACCTTGAACCATCTTGTATTTCTGATCCATAACTCGGTTATTCGAAAATGCCTCGTTAAAGATGGGAGCTCCTACTCTTCCCAATCGGCTTCTGGTTTTGACCTGGATTGGAAAGAAGGATCAGCAGCCCACGAAAAACAGGACCTACAACCCACTTCTCAGATTCTGGAAGGTTATAGCCTTCGCGAGAGGGCTACAGAGTATTAGTTCTAGTTTTTTTTCCAAGTCCCATTTTCACCATCTGTACTACATAATGGTGGCCCTCAACCTTTTGGGCACCAGGGACTGGTCCCATGGAAAAAAAGGTTTTCTCGTGGACCGGAGGGGGCGTGGTTTCACATGCTGCCTGCATCGCATGAATGGGTCTTGGCTTGTTTGCGGGGCCCCGTTGCTGGCATGCCATGGTTGGGGACGCCTGCTGCATACTATAATACAGCATTAGTGACATTAGCAGAGCTCAAAAGCTATGTGTATCTATCTACCACGTCTCTGCCAACCTTTTCTACCTGTCTCAGGTTTTACACACAAACACACACACACACACACCATTACTGACAAGAGCATGAGAAGATGTGTACCACAGGGCAGAACATTTTATGCCAGAAGCGAACAAGCGGACTCGAACATGTAAAATTCAAACTAGCTACTTTATTGTTCTCTGCCTGTTTCACAGGAATCTTCCCAGACTGGCAGTTTTTGCCTGGGGAAAGCCAGATAAGGCTCAAAGACTCTCGTGGGGGAAGCCCTCTTGTAGCAAGCCCAGGCTAATTCTCCACTTGAGCCCTCCTCCCGAGTGGAATGGCTGCTCTCTTGCATTTTACTTATTAGATTCAAAGGTTGTTAGATGTTTCACAGTCTTTTAGGTTTTGCTTGTTGCATGATGACCAGCAATTTTATTCATTCCTTTTTATTTATATGCCCTTGTTAGTTTTATAAATAACTCAAGGTGGGCGGACACACACAATACTGCTTGCTTCCTCCTATTTCCCCCACAGCAGCAACAGCCCTGTGAGGTTGGCTGGGCTGAGAGGGGGAGGGGGAGGGACTCCCCCAAGATCACCCAGCCAGTTTCCATGGCTAAGGCAGGACTAGAACTCACAGACTCCCACTTCCTAGCCCGATACCTTAACCACAAGACCAAATCGGCTCTCTATCCATGACATTAAGTTTAAAGTTAAAAGCATGCACGTTAAAAATGTAACTCAGTGGTCTTCTCCAGTGATACAGTGTTTCTTCCATGCACCCAGCCCCAACCCAGCAGAATGAGGAGGTGCGGGCCGTCAGGTTGAAGGACCAGGTCTCCGAGTCTTCCCTTCAACCGTCTGCAGCATTTGGCTTCTGGTTGCATTGCAGGCACATAAAAGTGGGGAGGGGGCGTCTGCTCATTAGGGAAGGGAAGGATGAACATGAGGCGGCTTGTTGATGCCTGTCAGAAGCGTCACAATTAAAATGAGGCGCACCGTAGGACATAAAAATTTAAAATATAAAATATAGGTAGTCCTCGACTTAGGATTGCAATGGGGCCCCAACATTTTTGTTCTTCAGCAAGACATTGGTTAAGTGAGTTTGGCCCCATTTTACGCCCTTCCTTGCCTCAGTTGTTAAGTGAAGCACTTCTAATGCCTACATTTAACCAAAGCTGCTTGGTCAGAGGTCTCCAACCTTGGTCCCTTTAAGGCTTGTGGACTTCAACTCCCAGAATTCCTCAGTCAGCTATCCAATCTTGCTCCCTTTAAGGCTTGTGGACTTCAACTCCCAGAATTCCTCAGTCAGCTATCCAACCTCGCTCCCTTTAAGGCTTGTGGACTTCAACTCCCAGAATTCCTCAGCCAGCATAGCTTACTGAGGAATTCTGGGAGTTGAAGTC
>JANHFO010004184.1:31345-43584 GCA_032468095.1 Pareas carinatus
AAGTATCCCTTCCCACTTTTGCTCTTCTTTGTCAGCTTTGGATTTTGGGAAAAAATGAAATTGAAGGAAGCTTGGATTGAACTTCATGCAACCTAGGAGGTCTAGATCTGGCCCTCAGGAAAGTCACACCTGCGAATTTCCTTAGGTTAATTGAAATGGTCTGCCTATCTAACTTGGTACTTTGATGGGCAGCAGCTCAGGTTTTTAAAATTGAACATGTCAAGGGCGAAACCTAGATTTATGAATTTGGGGCTACTGTGAGTATTTTGGTGAAACCCTTAGAGATATAATTTTAAAAAGAAAAGTAATTATCAGACAAAATAGAATAAATCAAGGGACAAATGGTCTCCCAATTTATTTTTCAGCTCACAAATTGCTTGTAAAAGTGCATATATTTAGGAAGGCGACATATCAAAAACCATACATTAGGTATCTGATAAAAAGTACTGCAAAAAAGGAACCAGGAACCATGGAGGCTCAACAGGTCATAACTCTGTTCAATCTAACTCATAAGATTATTGTTGTGATGAAAAATTAGTCCAGGGATTACTATGTACACTGTCAAGAGTACCAGAAGGAAAAGCTCAATGTATTGAGCTAGGTGGAATTTTATTTGAACTTTCTTCTCCAATTTCAGAGAATCATCAGTCTGCCTGCCTCCCTCTCTATAAGTATGGAATAGTTCTAAGCCCATATATTGGGAAATGTATTTATTTATTTATTAAATTTATTGGTTGCCCATCTTACCTACAGTAAGTGACTCTGGGTGGTTTACAATGACAAAATAACACAATATAAACACTGGAATAAAAGCACAGATTAAAAACAGAGTTAAGAACAAATGAAACCTTACAAGTTTAAAGTAAAAATCAACATTAAAATGGTGGCCATGAAAGCAATAACATCTGCAGACAGAAAAAGGGCTCCATTAGTATATAACGACTATTGACAATGAATCCTCTATCTATCATTTTCCCCTCTCTCTCCCTACCCTCCTCCTCTCCCTTTCTCTCTCCAGCTCTCTCCTTGTCCATCCATCCATCCACCCACCCTCTTCCATTGGAGAAAACTAATGGGTCACTCATCCATGCAGTGCCTTTGCCCACAGAAACCATCTTTGTCCAGTTTTGTAAAAGATGCTCTTTAATATAGTAACCAAAGACCCAGCCTTTCTTTTAGGATCATTACAAATAAAGCATATATTTTATTTTGAGGTTTAGTCATAAAGAGAAATGTGCAGATTCATAAATGAAGGGATGAAGTTGAATGCTGTGGCAAAAACTAATACTAATACTAGTTACAAAAACTGATTTTTTTTCTTTAATGGAATAACGGAAACTTCCTGATGCTCTGTTCTCAAAATTTTAGGGATTTTAGAGTCTTTCATTTCTGAGAGAAGGTCAGAGAGAGAAAATGTTGAAAGTTCCTTGTTAAATTATTTTATGCAGGATACCTGCTAAGTGGAATTCATTTCAACATTTCTGCCCATCGCTAATTGTTGAGCATTAGCAAAAAGAGCATGCTGAAATCTTGCAAATGCAGATTTCTAAATAATGTCTCACGGCATTTGGAGCACTAAAAAGTCTTGTTTGCAATCCCTACATTCTCTCATTTTAAGACAAGCCAAGAATTCCAAATGAGTGATGTTTATTTTCTGTTGTAATCCCTTCTGCATCAACAATTGCTTATTGTGAACTTTTGAAAACATTAATCAATTAATCCCTACAATGCATGGGTTAATAGCTTGATGATAGATGAATCACAGAGCTCAAATTAATCACAAGCAGCCATCTGGGCTTTCCCAGTGCCACTGCCAGAACTGAATCATCTCTTCACTTGGCACTTTTTTCTGTGCTTCTCTGAATCTAGAGATGGTTGCAGGGCATTGAGTAATACATATAGCCTGACAGGACCATATTGCAAATCAATGCCATTAAAGGAATTGAGGTTGGGTGGGGCAATGAACGGGAGAAGAATGCTAGGAGATTAATTTTCTTCCTCTCTTGTTAAAATGACTTGTTCAACCACGGCAAAATACTTAACTTGATAAGACAAGAGAAAGTGTCAACACGGTGAAATTTCAGGACCATGGACAGCACACGTCACCCCAGTTTACGAAAGTATTTTGTGCAGAGCCCATCACTCTCTGTTCCTGGTTCCTGTTCATAGGAATTGAGGCAGCTATTTCCATGAATTTCTCCAAGGGCAGATGAAATTAAATTATCAGTACGGTTCTTGAAGGGTGAGTATTATCGCTGGCAGTAAAAATAGCCTATTCCCCCCCCCGTACCTTATTCATTAATTCATTCAGTCAGTCAGCCAGTCTTTCAGTCATTCTTGTGCCTTCAAGTCATTGTTGACTCCCAGCGACTGTGGACAATTCCTTCTAGTTTTCTTGGCAAGAATTTTCAGAAGTGGCAGGCCATTTAGAGAGAATCCTTCTCTCTAAGCCCAAGTTCACCCAGCTAGCTTTTTGTCTCTAACGTGGGACTAGAACGCAGAGTTCCTGTATTCAGAATAAACCAGGAGTCACACCTCACAAGAGTCTAATACTCCCTGGACCAAGATGGCAAATGTGATAGCCTGTGGTAGAGTGGCTAAGGTAATAGCCTAGTAAGTAAATCAGCCCAGGTTCAAATCTCAGCGTATGGCTCACTGACTACAACTATAAACTAGACATGGACAGTTGAATCTCCCTTCTTTTTTGGTGAATTTTTCTTGTTAAAGAGATCATTTATAAACTACTATGCCATGGCCCTAATCTGGGCTGAAGGGCAAATATGGAACTGGATGTTCTGTCCCTGTATTCAGGGTAAACAAGGAGTCGCACTTCATAAGAAAAACCTCAGAGTCTCTTGGTGATTGGTCCAAAGTCACCAGGCAGCCTTAGACAGGACTACAATTCACCATCACCTGGTGATTGACCCAAGGTCGCCCAGTTTCCCTTGTGTCTGAGAGGGGAGTAGAACTCATTGTACCCTGATGCCATAATCACCACACTAAACCAGCTCTCAGTGTTTGTTCTACCATTTATATGAAAAGAAAAAGAAAATCAGTAAAATAGTATATAAAATGCACATTGCAACCATGTTGGTAGGCGGATTTCAGTTTGCATTCTCCATAGTATACCATATCTAGCTTTGTTCCAGGACTTAGCAGGTGATATCGATTCCTCCCTTCTCCTCTTTCTTTCACACACACATACCGAGTGGAGAATATTCAAAGAGAATTCTGCCAGTTAACTTTCTATTAAAAGGATAGGAAAATATCTAAGAAAAAAGTCTGAAAGGTTTTTTCAGGAAAAAAATGGATTCTCAGCTTTGGCTTGGAATGAGATATGTCTGGGAGGGGGGAATGCTATTCTCTTACAGAATGGAAATCCTAGACTCTAACCATGTAGCTTTCACTTGGAAAAGAGAAGCTCAGGGGAGAAATAATAGCTGCCTTCAAATAACTGTAAAGCTGTTGTGTGGAGGATGGAGAATTCCCCCCCCTCCTATTGTTGCAAAGAAAAGTCTTGAATTAATACGCACACAATATAAGAAAGCAGGGTAGCACACAACAGAATGAGAATCAGAATTTGTCTACGGTGTGCATCCTCTATGCCTACATGTGTACAATAAAGAAACTGTGATACATTCATAATCGTAAAGTACATTCATCTTGTCAAGTTGAGCTGCAATCGACATTGCGTTCTTATAACATCCCTGCAAAATAGATTAGACTGACTAAAAGCACCTATTGACTAAGAAGTGTTTTGAAATTGGATCCCCCTAATTTGGGACTGTCAACAAAATGATCAAATTTCACTGATGCTTTGGCATGAAGTGACATGTGTGCACTGGAGATCCAGTTGCTAAAGTGCCAGTGGCTTTCATACTGGGAGAACTGCACATCTTTCATTTCCTAAATTAGATTTCTAATTTACCCAAATACCCAGTGAGTTTTTCACCCCGTGCTTCTACACAATGCTTATCACTGCAGCGGGTGAGGAAAACATGTGGCCCCCCAGATGGTGCGTGCAAAGCCAAGGAGGGAAAAAAACAGAAGAAATCTGAAGAGCTCGCCTGTTTTTAAGTTTTGTTCTCCAAATGTCTGGAAGTCTCTTTGGTTTCCAGAAGGAAACTATTGAAGAGAGTGAGGAAAGATAATGTTAGTTGAACAAAACCTTGCTTTAGGACAACATAACTGTGCAGACACACCAAATCAAACTCCCCAGAGCTATTCTCTCTTACTATTCTCTCTTACTTAGATGTCATTCCCAAGCAAATCCAGAGCAATGGTGCTTCATGCTCAAAGCACTGCATATCAGGCCCTGTCAACTTCCAGGCCATTAGAAGGGACTCCATTAGGTCAATCTGTCTTCTCCTGTCCTGGCGTGTGGTGGTGTAACTCGCTCCAGCAGTCTTCCTTGTCACCCCTAAGAAGGATGCCAGTCGGGGAAGGAAGCTTATTACTTAAGGGAGCACTGTGACATGCAGCACTGGTGTTGCATAATGAAATCTCACCCTGCCTTTCTCATCCTCCATCACTGTTGAACTAAACAAGGAAGATTTAACCCTGCACTTCCTTTCATAATGGGTCTTTCGGGAAAGCTGCTGAAATAAAATGGATATTTAGACCCACTGCTTCTGCAGACTTGGAGAAGAGCCTTTTAATAAAAGAGTTCAGTGCTATACAGAGGGCTAAAAATGCATGAAGAATGGAATCTAACCCTTTAGACCAGGGATGCGCAATTATGGTAGCTGTATGACCTGGAAATCATTTCAAATCAGTTCCCAGAAGTCCTGCTAGAACAGAACACAATAACTGAGTTGGAAGGGACCTTGGAGGTCTTCAAGGACAACCCCTTGCTCAGACAGGAAACCCTGTACCGTTTCAAACAAATGGCTGTCCAATCTCTTTTTAAAGACCTCTGGTTTTGGAGCATTCACAACTTCTCGAGGCAAGTGTTTCCACTGATCAATTGTTCTAACCGACCTGGAATTTCTCTCCTTGATGAGTTTCCATCCATTGCTTCTTGTCCTGCCTTCAGGGGCTTTGGAGAACAGCTTGACTCCCTCTTCTTTGGGGCAGCCCCTGAGAAGACCTGGTGTTATATAGCATCAACTGGAAGCCCTGGGCCTGAGAGCCTGAACCACCCAGATCACAGGAAGAGCCAAGGGGGTCGGCCCGTGCCACCGCTTGCATATATCGGGAAAATTTAAACACTTAATAAACTGCATTCTTCAAAAAAATCTTTTTAAGCAGATGTGGAGATACCATTTTGAGCTGCTCTTCTAGGCATCATGTCATTAATACCATATTACATCATGCTTTTTTGTATTTTGGTGTCTCTGTATTCATGGTGTGTCTTATATTCAATGGTGCCTTACTAGGGTAAAGGGCATGCTCCGAGAAGCTGTGCATATTCAATCAAGGTCTCACAAACAGGAGGTGGGGGTGAGCTAGCAGCCATGGGTGCAGCTGCTGCCAGGTCCGCCAGCCCAAGAATAAGTGGAGGGAACCTCATTAAGCTTGGGGCAGGGCCTATTTATTAACCCCTTGCTTGCCCTTCAACCGGCTCTGGCTGCTGTGCAGTTGGGATAGAATTCACTTGATGTTGCATTTAAATGAAAATTTATTTCTAACTTAGAAAAATAAGGGTGCGTCTTATAATTGGTGGCGTCTTATAATCAATGTAATATGGTATTACTTTGCTGATGCCTCAGGGCACTTGATCAAATCTGTGAGTTTCTGGGGGGTGGAGGAGCCTGGGAACCTTTTTTGTAGCTATTTTATCTTACTAGCTTGGAGTAGTGGCACTTAACTTTTGCCTTCGGCATATCTGAAGAGCATAGACTCAATAAATGCCTTGAGGCTCTGAGACAGAGTGGGGTGATCCTGAAGGAAGAAATAACAAGCAGATTTAGAGTTTTTTACTTAAGGCAACATAGTTTCCTACACTAGATTAATCTATTGTGTATGTATCAGTAGATTAATAAATAGGCCTGTCAGATACATTGCAAATCCTCAGTTTCAATAAAGTTATGGCTTTATGGTTATCCTAATCTTAACTATCATCATCCTTTCCCCCCTAGCATTTAGAAATGGTGCCATAAACAAATATCTTGACATGTATAGATGTATTACAGCATTGGGCGATTTCTCCCATTTCCTTCTTTGCTATGACAGATTAGACATGAGGTGCAAAAGCATCTGAAGATTAGGTCACCCTCACAGTGCCAGAAGCAATGTATCTTCTGGTTTAATAAGAATGCTAGCTTTGATGATTGAAGAAAGACTACAGAAGAGACCGTGGAAAAGTCTGTCTGGGTTCTGCAAAGTAGTGACATTCCTATATAGACCACCATATTTCCCCCCCTTTTATGAACTTGTAATCCCTTTTGTCAGGGTGGAGTCAGGGCAACTGAATGGAGCTGAGCATTTACAGGCTGCATGCCTTTCCTGATGCCTATGCAGAGTTCACAGCAGGTATTTTCTCTTTGCGCCCTGATAGAGAAACATATGCTGCTATCTAGGGTTGAACTCTTAACCTTCCCAATAGGAGTGTGTTCACCTTTAGGCCATAACTCGTATAGGTCATCAAATTAAGCATATCTAAATCACTTTAGCATGGCAATAATATTTCAGTGCAGTTCTCTCTTCCCCCCCTCTCTTTCTCAGAGAGAGAGAGAGAAAGAGGGAAACAGAGATGAAGAGAGCATACCAAACTGATAAAGGAATTACTTTCAGGCAGGATTTCCCAATTTCAGATTACTACATGAAATAGTATAGATGAATCCAGTGTTTCATTTTTCTTCTATACCCAATGCTGAAAAACAGCAATAATCTGCTATACAGTAGATGAAATTTTCCCTTGCCCACCGACTATCAACAGAAAATGAACATCAACACAAAATCATATTTCACCAATTCGCCCATCCTTCCTTTCTTTTACCATCAACTAATGGCATATCCTTAGTAATGGACTAAGGTTCAAAATAAATGCTGAAGGCTTAGATTCAAGGTCTTGGAGAAAAATATTACTCAAGTAATGATGAAAAGATGACCCAAGTAATGAGACTCAAGAGATCTAGCAAGGTCTAGCAAGGAGAAGAGCAGGCAGAGCTGAAGAGCAGAGATATGTGCACCATCAGCTTGAAGTTGTTACATTGCCGCAAACAGATCCAACCCCTCCTGAACTCCATTGACCATCATCTGGGGTCAATTTAATGCTGAACTTTAGTTGACTAGACTCTTGTAGGTAGGTTTGAATAAATCTTCTATGTTGCAGTCTAATGGATGATCCCAATTTTTTTTAAAAAGTCTTCCTGTTCAGACAGGCTGAATGGGTGGACTCTGAAATGGCTAATTACTGTATGCTGAAAATTGCTCCTTTAATAACTTACCCCAAGAACAAAAAATGTCCAGTACCAACCCTGAAAACTGCTGACATTTAATAAGGTCCACCGCGAAGAACACCGGTAATAGCAAATTGTATTTCCCCCTTTCTTTTGATTAGCATTGGTTTGAACAAGACATTCCAGTTTTCAACCCGTGTTCTGAAGCAACATACGTCAGTATGCCATGCTAATGTTGAATAGCTTCCTCACTCCTAATCACTATATTTTGATTTGAGGCCACAACTTGCCAGAAACATGGTCCAATTAAATTGGTGGCAATAGGCCCATCTTCAGTCCTTCAGAAGCTTCTCTGTAACTAACCACATTTCACTCGGTTTTCCCGTTGACAGAGAAGCAAAGAAATGACCTTTGAATAAATATCTCACTAAATTACAGGAGAAATATGCTGACTGGAGAAGGCAGAGCCTCATTAGGCAAATACTTTAAATATGAGTGACGATGGGATACAAGAGACAGATGAATGGTAGAGGAGCAGGTGTGGGTCAGGAGTCAGGGGAAATGTGTGGGGGGGAAGTGATAACCAAGCAGATGGAAGAAACAGATGAAACTGAAAACATCAAGAATCAGCAAGCAGTGTTTCTCCTACTGGGCTAAACACATTCATTACATCAGGGATTTTGAGGAGCAGGAAAATATTTCTGTTTGTTCCCATTCAAGAAATCTTACTGTTTCTTAGAGACTTGCTGCTGCTTGATGTGAAAAATGGGATGGATGGATATGCCATGCCCCTGCCAGTTTCTCAAATGTCCATCCATAGATCTGATCCGTTCTGTTTCTACATTAATCTGCAATGTTTTACAAATATCTGAACACACATATTGCTTGCACAGACTAGGTTTTTTTACAGAAAAAAAATAACAGTCCTAATGAGCATCTAGTTCATCATACTAGAGTGCTTTGCAGTTTGATATAGTCTGCGGCATACCAACCATTCTGCTAGCCTGCATTCATCTAATGCTCCTGCCCCTTCTATTATGTTTTGTTTTTATATATAGTTTTACACATGCACACACATGCACACACACAAAAACAACAACGATCTGTTCCCTATTTGGTCATTGTTTCAGATTGTTTCTACCTAAACATAGAAAGAGAATGACCATGGATGGGCAAAAAGGCAGTGGGATTGGGAGCAGCTTCCAACTTCCTGCCAGCTTCTTCATTGTGTTTCCTTTGGGAAGATGGCAGGGAGCATGAGAAATCTTCCATTCCCTTCCTTTCCCTTCCTTCCCTGGGTGAGGGAGCCAGGGATTGCAAGACTGACTGGGAAACTGTCAGAGAACATTGAAAATGAAAATCACATGACAGCAGCAGCAGTGCAGCAGTGGCAGTGCGGCAGCAGCCAGTAGCATTGAAGCAGCCACAATGTCCCCAAACTTCATCCCCTTGTGAGCCCATGGGTCCTGGAATTTGGACATATTCTGTAAGTTATCCAATTAGAGCTATCGTGGTTCAAAAATGGTTGCCCTTTGGTACACTAATTAAAAGTCATGGCAATGAGATTTTTAGTAATATATAGATACATCTTTTAGCTTTTAGAAATTATTATTTTAGACTCTGATTTTTCTTTTGTGTTTTTAATTGTCTCCACCCTATTTATGTTGGTTTTATGAGCATGATGAATATTTGATTAAATTAGACATATTTTATGGTTTTTTGATATCATGCATGCAAAAATCAAATCTTTGATTCAAAGCCACTTTGAATCTCCAAATTAAATTTGCTTTAGAATCAGTTTTCATGTCACAATCTGATTGAATCAATGCTATGAATCAAATTGCTAATTCTGATCATATCAGAGCCAATCCGCATGTTCTTAATCTTGATATCTACCATGCAGAATTTGGACAAGCTTCTGATCTAAGGGATAACTATGTTCTGATCTGCATATTTATCTAAAGAATATAGATGAGCCTACATTGGTCCCCCCCCCCGATAAACAAATCAGCGGTACTGAATTTCCCATCCTACTTGATTTCAGTCTACTTGGTTGATTTGTAGAAATCAGGTATGGCTAAAGACTTGAGGGCTAAACTTCTATTTCCTATCAGTTATAGCAGAACCAAAGTTATTGTCCTTGGATAATGCAAGTAGGGGACTGATTCTACCCCTAAAATACTCCTTAACTGACATGGATATATGCTGAAGTTCAGAGACATTGAGCAGTGCTTTTCAACCTTTTCACAGATTGTACCATGTTTAGAACACGACAATATTCAAGTACCACCAGTGACCTAGCAAGGTTTCAGAAGCTTGATGACCCCCCCAAAAGGAAAAAAAAATGATAAAGTACACCCACTTACAACACTTTCAATGGGAAACCTGGACATGTTTCTCTGATATGAATATTAAGCTCTCCTTTCACAGCCACTGCTCCTTCACTGATCTCTCTGCATGTCTGACAGAATCCTCTCATATTCTATCTCCTTCTCTCTCTCAGGTTTGCCCCAAAGAATCTTCTCTTCTCCTCTCTCTTTTTTTCCCTCTCCACTTCCCACCAAAACCATCTTCTTTTATATTCTTTCCTCTCACCCCATTCCCTTTCCTTTCTCTTCTGGGCAGGCCACTCTCACCTAATGTGTGCTGCTCCCAGTGATAGCTTCTGGCAGAGACAATCAGCTGGAGCCACGCGAGCCACTCCTGCGCCCTCAGCAGAGCCTCGGCAACACAGCGGCCCAGCGAACTTCCCCCAAGGCGTGTGCAGCACTGGCGCTGCTTTAGCTCATCTCCCCTAAATTTCTCTGAAACTAGACAAGGTCGATGTTGCGTACCACCTGTCAGGTACCAACATACCACCTGCCAGGTACTGACATACCACCTGCCAGGTACCAACATGCTACCTGCCAGATACCAATGTATCACCAGTGGCACATGTACCACAGGTTGAAAAACCCTGCTCTAAAGAGTATCACATCAACTACTTTTGCTGTGGATCGTGGGAATCACAAGGCCACTCCATGTCTTGTAGAAATACACTCTTACACCATCAAGGCAATCAATTGAAGGGAACTGTCAATCAGTTGCAGTAGTGCATGCCAGGCAATGTATCAGTCTGAAATATGGCTTACTCCACGGAGGCATGCTAATTTAGCACATCACCATATCCTTCTTTGAACAATGAATCCTTCTCCCCTCTGACTGTGTCAAGAGCTTGAAGTCTATCACATCAGCTTAATGGAGCATCATCAACTTATTCTCAATGAGGCACTTAATCGAAGGAACATTTATAGCACTGAGGTTGCTAGGCACACTTTATGATGGCTCTTTGTGCAGGAGATGTCATCGCGCATTTAGCTCTTCGTTAGGATAGATTGATATTATGCAAAGACTCCCTGAGCCCTCCCCTTCACAGTGGCACAACTGAGTGTGTGTGATTTTTCACAGTGGGGGTGGGGGAGGAAGCAGCTGGAAAAACAAGGACAGGGTGAGAGACCACGAATTTTGCTTCCAAATGGCCCCAGTTTCTTGTTTTTCTTTGAAGACGTTTTGCTTCTCATCCAAGAAGCTTCTTCAGTTCTGAAGGCTCCACACCCATCTACACTACTCTGGTGACCCCCGAGGACACATATAAATCTCCAAGTGGCCTCAAGGACTCTCTAAAAGAATGCAAACAACCAGCTGTCTGCAAGGAATACAAATCCTTCCATTCCTTTTTTCCCCCCAACTATAAGAATTTTAATTTATTTTTCACACAAAAACACAAACAGAAATGTAAAATAAAAACAAAAACAATGTGATGCAATATATTGGTTAAAAACAGTTACCTGGAAATACATTTTACGCTATATCTATCACCAATACCTATCAATCTTACTAGTACTCAAATCCTTCCATTCCTGATCATCCAGTCAGAGGGGAAGAAGCTTCTTAGATGAGAAGCGAAACATCTTCCAAGAAAAACAAGAAAGTCCAGTTGCCTCTTGAAAAAAGCATAGGTGGGACAATTTCTTCAATGTTTTCTTCCTATTTAAAGAGAATGGTTTTCCGCCACAGACACACACATTATTTGTTTATTTATATAAAATTAAATTATTCTCAAGTTGCTTGAGAATTTCCTTAAAATTTCTCATATTGAGCTGTTCTATTTGTGAAGGAAGCACTGGAGAGGTGCTACTATTAGATCTTGCTGGGGTTTTATTGTTTGTTTGTTTCCTTTTTGTTTTGCGCTTCACACCCTCTCATCCCCCTGAAGTTTTTTTAGCTAAGTGAACTTCATAAGTCTACAAATCCTGATGGGGCGGATTTAAAAAACGTGCTGAAAGGCAGGAAAAGTTGCAGATGGCTAGAATGAAAAGTCAGAATGTTGACTTCCATCCCACTGACACTCTGTACTTAAATAAGTGCAAGACTGGCATACTTGACCTATGAAATATTCATCAACGTTCACTTCCTCACTGTATGAAATTTTGAAAGCAATTTCTCTTTCATCCAATGGATTGAGAGTTCACAAGAAAAAAACCCACCGCAGAATACTTTGTCAGCATGCAACTGAAATATCTTGGACTAACTGTAAAAGCCAGCTGGGTGATTTTGGGTCAGCCACGCTCTCAGTCCAACTCACTCGGCAACATAGTTCTCGTGCGAAAAATAGGAGGACGAACATGTGTTGAATACGTTTGCCACCTTGTGTTATTTGTAAAAATAATAAAGCCAAGACACAAACAAATGGGGGGGGCATGATGGCTCAGCGGTTAAAGATGCTGAGCTTGTTAGTTGAAAAGATGACAGCCTGGGTTTAAGATCTGAGTGCCAGGCAATGGGGTGAGCTCCTGTTTCTACCACAGCACCTGCCCACCTAGTAGCTCCAAAGCATGAAAATGTGAGTAGATAAAT
>JANHFO010004184.1:45610-61432 GCA_032468095.1 Pareas carinatus
GTTTCCCCTAATCATCTTTTTTACTCTTCTCTGCACTCTTTCTAGAGTTTCAATATTTTTTTTATAGTTCCAGATTTATTTTCAAGTTCCTAGTTCCATTCAGGTCGTCTTCAACTTACAACAGTTTGCTTAGTGACTGTTCAAAGTTACAGCAGCACTGGAAGAAGTGACTTATAACCCTTTCCCAAACGTATGTCCTTTGCAGCATCCCCTGTGGTCATGTAATCAAAATTTGGATACTTGGCAACTGGTTCATCTTGATGACGGTTGCAGTGTCCTGGGGTTGCAACCTTCTGACAAGCAATGCCAATGGGGAAGCCAAGTTCACTTTACAACTGTCAAATTCCTTATTTTCACTGTCACGACTAGAAATGAACCAGGTCTCTATTCATTAGGAATTTGCCAGGCTTGAGAGAGGCAGCTGGCGGGGGGGATTTGGCCTTCTGAGGAATCTAGGGAGAGTTCTCTGTTTAGGAATGCCTATCTAATGTAGCTGCCATGTGACACACAGAGGAGCTGACAAGGTAGTTGCCACGGAGATGATCCTACATGGGCCATCGGCTGAACTGCGCATGAACTCCCAAGATACTTCAGTTTTGGCACATTACAATCCAGAGTGGTTTCTTGCTCTACTTGTAGCACCTTTTGCATTAATTAAAAGTAACCTATTCTCCGTGTGGACTCATTGTTTAATATTATTAAAAGGTGATTGCAGAGAGTTTGACAATAACTATGTTACTAAATTAACAACTGCAACAATTCACTTAACAACTGTGGCTAGAAGAGCTGTAAAAAGGGTCAAAACCCACTTAGCAAATATCTCACTTAAAGACATAAATTTTGAGCTCAATTGTGGTTGCAAATTGAGGACTACCTAAAAAGTTTTTTTTTGTTTCATGGGATGCTCTTTCGGCCTGAGCATAGGACCCCTTGCCTGTTTCTAAAATGCACAGGCTGTTCTATTCACCAAACTCATTGAAACGGTCCATTTGCCTAGCTGTGGTAGAGAAATATCTTATGACCATATTCAAAGCAAGGTCTTTTATGATGAGCCCCATATTAGTCAGGAATTTCTTTTGGTGAGATTAGACACCAACTCTTCAAGTATTCCGTTGAATTTATTTAGGCAAGCTTTCTCAGATATGACTGTAGAATTCAGTTCTTCCATTTTGCAATAGGTTTCTTTGTTTGATCGTGCAGGCTAGTTTTACAAACTCTTCTGGATCTTGATAATGGATAGAAAACCTATGGATAGTTCTACAACTAAGAACCAAAATGTCAACTAGAAATACTCTTCACAATTTTTATTTTCAAATATTTCTTCACCTTGGTTGTAAGCCCTGTTAGGTTCTTGGTTCTGAGGCATGGAAGACACTGGTTGTAGAACAAAACACAGGTTTAGTGGCATGAAGCACAGGCATATCATACAGCAAACAGGAACACATGCCAAAGCTCAGCAATTCTGCTGTGCAACAAGCTTATATACAGTATTGCCACTAGGAGGCAGCCAATAGGCAATTGAGGATTTTCCCACCCGAGCGACCCCTGGAGACAGCAAGTCTGGGCCTACAGGCTTCATCTACTTTAGGGCAATGGCACAGATCTCAATACATTACAGACCTCATAATGTGCTAGAAAATATTGACACTGTTGGGGGGGTAGAATGGAGGGTAGGAGAATAATGGAAAATCACAGCACTGAAACATGTTGAGATGTTGCATTTCATGTTCTACAGACCCCTTGAGACCAAACCTCACTAGCTCTGCAGATCTTCGACTTCTCCCAAGAGGAGTTGTTCGGGAAAGTATTTACAAGGTTGCCGTTTCAGAAACAGCATGCCTTGCATGACAATGTGTCTTATGCTAGATAGTCATTGATGCTGAAGAAATTGCATTAGACTTGAAGCTGTTCCCTGAGGATGAGGGAACATCACTCACTTGAGCTTTGCAGAATTTGCCCAAATGCAGAATGAAACGGTATCTGCTGCAGGTTTCCAAGCCATATCTTGGTATTCATAGTAATTTTTACAGTATTGTGAAGAAGATAATTGAGAGAGAAAAAAAGCTGGCAATGAGCAATCATTTTTCTCCTGCCCTTTTTAACATATAGGTTCATTGCCTCTCTTCTCAGATACTGACTAGTTAGCTATCCAATCATTCATTCATTCATCCATTCATTCATTTGGCCAACAATTTTCCACTTACCCTGTCCAGTCATCTATGCATTTCCTCAGAATTCTTATCCATGGTTATGTTGGCTGTGGATTCGGTGCTGCTGATCCATGCATCTAGAGAATGTTCAGGGATTAGAAAAAACTAACAGAGTAGAACCCAGATGGTTCTCCAGGTGAAGATGAAGACCAGCATCTATGTAATTTGAGAAATTATGGCTTGCATATTCTATTTGTTCATTTCTCTCTTAAATGGTTAGGACAAATGATGACTTGGGTTTATTTATTTATTGGGTTCCCTCAAGTCATTATTGCTGCCTTGCAACTACTCCCAGCAGTTTTCATGGCAAGATTTTGCAAGTAACAGAATAACAGAATTGAAGTGAACCTTGGAAGTTCTTCTAGTTCAACCCCCATGCTCAGGCAGGAAACCTTATAGCATTTCAGACAAATGGGTGTCCAATCTCTTCTTAAAAACTTTCAGTGCTGGAGCACCCACAACTTCTAAAGACAAGCCATTTCACTGGTTAATTGTTCTCACTGTAAGAAATTTGTCCTTAGTTCTAGGTTGCTTCTCTCCTTGATTAGTTTCGATCCACGGCTTCTTGTTCTGCCTTCAGGTGCTTTGGACGGTAGCTTGACTTCCTCTTCTTTGTGGCAACCCCTGAGATATTGGAACACTGCTATCATATCACCTCCTAGTCCCTCTTTTCATTAAACTAGACATACCCAATTCCAGCAACCGTTCTTCATATGTTGTTTGCCTCCAGTCCCCTAATCATCTTTGTCGCTCATCTCTGCAACTCTTCCTAGAGTCTCAACATCTTTTTTTTTACAGTGTTTGCCATTGCCTTCTTCCTAGGACTGGTGGTGTTGACTGGCCCAAGATTCTTGTGGACAATTCTTGTGATTCATCCTCTACCACACCACCTTCTGGACACATAACTCTTTAGTATCCCATGTTGTGATGCATGTCACATCTCTTGTGTACCTATGTTACACACAATGAAATGAGGCGGGGCTTATGTGGCAAAAACATTGTCCAGCATCTTGCTGGTTTTGATCCACCACCACCCACAATACACCTGAACCTCTCTACTTTATTGTTGTTGTTGTTGTTGCTTCTTAAAAAGATAAACAGGGAGTGGATGAGAGCTCTGCTTGGAACTATTAGACCAGGAATAATAGGCTGAAAATGCTGTGTTTTTGAACTGCCCTTTCCTATTGCTGATAGATGGTGTTAAAGAAATGAGAGATTGCAGTTTCACACAAGTGTGTTTGATCTTTAACCCAACATCCCCCTGAACCACAGTGCTTGTGTTGGGCTCCTCCTTTTAGAGAATATCTCCCCTCCCCAAAGTAATCTTTTTGACTTTTCTGAAAGACTGCAGTTGACATTTGCTTTAGCACCATGGTTTTTATTCCATGGCCTATCTCTAATGGAAATAACTTCACAAATTGGTTTTATTAGATTCTGCCCCAAAAGACAGTGCCTTGAGGAACAACCTCCATCGAGATACCTGAGAAGGGTGGAAGGGATATTTCAAGAAAGAAGCCAGCTCAAGTTCAGATATGGCATTTTTTTGAAAGCAAACTTTAATCAGTTTGGAATAGTTCTTTTCTTTCCTGGGTACATAACAGAACAGACATTTTTACTGGGGAGAAACGAGCTGAAAATGTTTCTAGCTGTCCCCGGAGGATAACATTTCATTATTGATGTGGAAAAGTGGAAAATAAAATAGAGTATTATCCTTTTTAAAATCTTCAGGGAATATTTCTCTTTCTCTTTCTTCTTTTCCCTCCTGCCCCCATCTTCGCATATGAAAGCATTTGAATGCAGGGGTTCATTTCTTGACAACGAGTAGAAGTCAATTCAGAAAGACACAGACACCTTTGTTTACAACGTGTGTGGCTTGCGTTGACTCAGCCAGGAGAAGGGCAAATCTCATACCTCAATTGCCACCATGATTCGTCCTTTTTCATCTGGTTGAAAGCCACAAGTCACGTCTTATGACCATATGAAGAACGCGTGCAGGAAATGGACATGGGCAGTCTAGAAAAAAGAAGGACTGGGGGGGCGGGACATGACGACAGTATTTCAGTATTTGAGGGGCTGCCACAAAGAAGAAGGGGGTCATCTTATTTTCCAAAGCACCGGAAGGCAGGATAAGAAACCATGGATGGAAATTGATCAAGGAGAGAAGCAACCTGGAATTAAGGAGACACTTCCTAGCAATGAGGACAATCAACCAGTGGAACAGCTTTTGCCTTCAAAGGTAGTGGCTGTTTCATCACTGGATGTTTTTTTAATAAAAAAAATAATGAACAGCCACCTGTCTGAAATGGTATAGGGCAGTGTTGATGAATATTTTAGAAACCGAGTGCCCAAATCGCAACCCCAAAACCACTTATTTATCACAAGGTGCCAACTTGGCAACACACTCCCCACCCCGTGTGGCTATCGGCAATCCCCCATACCTGTCACTGACCCCCTGCACCCGTCTCTGGCTGTCGATGCTGCCTCGTGCCCCCCCCTGCACCCGGAGGCCTACCCCAGCTTCTCCGATCCGCTGTGAGCCATGCTCTCTCCAACTTAGCTCCTCTCCTCTATGACCTTCGCAACTGACTCTGCGCCACATTTGAGTCGCTCACTTTACTTCAGACAGGGGAGGCAGGAAGCGCTCCCATTGGGCTGCTGGGCAGAGGGGCGGGTGATGTCAGAAATGTCCTCAGGCACACATGGAGATGGGGAGGAGAGCATTGTGTCCCTCTGACTTTCTAGTAAAGAAATCTGTGCTGGAGCAACACTGCGCATGCCCACAGAAAAGTCTCTGAGTGCCGCCTCTGGCACCCGTGCCATATGTTCACCAGTACTGGTATAAGGTCTCCTGTTTGAGTAAGGGGTTCGACTAGAAGACCTTCAAGGTCCCTTCCAGCTTTATCCTGATTGAGTGGTTGATTCTTTTCAAATGGTTGTTTGGATTTGGTTAATTTCAACGTAATAAAACATCACTTAGAATAGATTTTGCCAAATTAGAGTCTTCCAGATGTGTTAAATGACAAGAGAGTGATTATTATGAGGCATTTGGTATGGGGGTGCAAGGATGCACATATATAACAAGAAAAATCCCATCTCACCCTTACAAGAGATCTTTGTGTTGTCAATCTCAGGTGATCTGTCAGAGACCTGAGAGTTTGTGGGTTCTGTGCAGGATCTTAGCTGTTCCTAATACCACACACTTCTGAACAGAGAGCTGTAATGTTGTTCTTGTGATCTGTTGGACTCACTCACCCAGCTCAGGAGTCACATCCCTAAGTGCTCCAACCACTGGGACCACTTTGGCCAGATAGAGTGAAAAGATGTGAGCATCTGTGTGTTTATATCCACACACACACACACACATACACACACATATTATTTGTTTATTTACATCCATATCTGTTGGGAAAAGTCCAACAGAGAGGAGAGGAGAGGAGAGGCAGAGAGGAGGAATCAAGCAGAGAATTAACCTTGAATTGTTGGGTAGAGAAATTGAGAATTGACAATTGTTGGGTAGAGAGATTCAGGATTCCCTCAGGGTCCATAGTATCTATCTATCTGTTCCCAAAAGAAGGGAAGCAATCTGGGGGATTCTTGTATTATGGGCAAAATACAATAAAGTGGTTAGTTCGACCTCTACACCTGTGGATTTGGTTGCTTGCACCTGACAATATCCACTCTTTTTAACATTCCACCTAAGAAAGGCATGTTTACATTTATAATGAGAAAAAAAAAGAGAAAGGAAGAGAAAGAGAGGACACACATTTAGAAAAGAGTTCTGCAGTAGAGATTAGAACAGGACAGTTTGATTATAACCTGTCACATTTACAAGCTAATGAAATTTCATCAAGAGGGCATGGCGGGCCAACATTTCCCTGAGAAATGTTTTAAGGCCTTTCCTCTGAACTCCCAACTTCGATCATCTGCTGATGAGTTTTTCTTGAGTCCCTGCCAAGATAAAGCAAAGCTTATTTCCATTTCTCAAGGTTTCTCCTCCCCTGCAGACCAGATAGATTAGGAAATGAGTTGTGTGATTGTCAAAACCTATACAGAGTTTACGTTCCATCAGGATGGAATGACTGTGATATTACACATCAGAGAAGGAACATTTCTCTATTTCCTACTGTGATTTTTTCCCACATCTGCATTTATAATGTATCAGTCCAACAGAGTTCTTCAACCTGTCCTTTGGGGATATATGACTTGTGGGGAATTTCTGCAGAACTAGCGGGGGATCATGTGGGAATGTAGAAGTCCTTTTCTCAAGTCAGATAGTTTCCTTCATCCTGGACAGGATCTATGAATCCCTAAATGGAATTCCCTGGCTACTATTGGCCATAATTGGTAACTATCTATCATTTCAAAGTCAGCTATGTTGCATTGACTGCAAGTAGGAATTGAATCCTGGCTGCATGAATATAGTGGACTAATAGAATCAGAGAGGTCAAAACCAGCAAGATGGTGGATGGAACAATGCAATTCAAGTTTATTATTTATTATTTAGACATATACCACTTAACAGTGCTTTACAGTCCTCTCTAAGCGGTTGACACAGTCAGCATATTGCCCCCAACAATCTGGGTCCTCATTTGACCGACCTCGGAAGGATGGAAGGCGGAGTCAACCTTGAGCCAGTGAGAATCGAACTGCTGAAGTTTGATGGCTAATGGCAGATGGCAGTCAATAGAAATAGCCTGCAGTGCTGCTTTTAACCACTGCACCATTCTGGCTCCTTTTAGTTGTTGGAATACAAGGTTGGAGTGTATTTTTGTGCAACAACTATAGTAGTATTCAGTCAGCAGATGACAGTATTTACAAGTCTGAATCTATGGCATATATACATTCTTTTGTTCTAAGAAAAGTTTTCTGTTTCCTGTTATAGTTAAATAGTTAAGCAGTAAAGCACATGGTGACTATATCTATATATAAAGAGAAATTCTAACGCAAGGCATCCTCCTTTTATTGTTGTTGTTGTTCAGTTGCTAAGTCATGTTTGACTTTTCAAGACCCAATGAACATTAGCATGCCAGGTCCCCCTGTCCTCCACTGTCTCCTGGAGTTTGCCGAATTTTTGTTCATTCCATCGATGACACTATCTAACCATCTCTGCTGTCTCCTCCTTCTTCTGCCTTCAATCTTTCCCAATATCAGGGTCTTTTCCAATGAGTGCCATGTTCTCATTTGGCGAAGCTTCAGCTTCAGTTCTTCCAAAGAACAGTACAAGAGACTCTTAAGAGTCGTCTCCAATACCACAATTCGAAAGCATCCATTTTTCAGTGTTCAATCTTCCTTATGGCCCTTTTGTACTGTGCTCATAAACAAGCCTTACAATGTATCTAACAATATTCATGTTTAAGGTTTCGGGATCATCCAGATTCTTCACACCCCAAGTCAGAGGTACATTTCCTTATCTTCAGTTATCCTTTGGGATGCCACGGCATCCTGAGTCTCATGTTCCAGTTCTGACTCTGTGAAATCATGACCGCTACTGTAGACATATGAATTTAAGTCTGGGAGAAAGGTGCTAAAATTATAACATCTCCCAAGGAAGTAAGAGAAAATAAAAATCAAATAGATGGTATTTTTATTCTTGCGATTTTGTTTTACCCAAGGGCTCCGTTTTGGCCCTGTCCTTTTTCTCTGAAGATTAGGAAGAAGGAATTACGTTATTGCAATATTTATCCAACAAATGCCGTGACACAAGGTCACATGGTTTTCAACCCGAAAGCAAAACATCATTCTAATAAAAGGCTGGATGCATCACTAGGCAAATTAAGAGAGACCAGCAGTTTTGGTCTGGAAACCATTCTGAATAATTAGTTATTTAATCTCATATTTTTCTCCCTTGAAAATGAAGTTTCCTTTTTGTCTACGGAGATTCTCAATCATACAGAATCAGAATTTATTTCTCCATGTGTCAGGACACACAAAGAATTTGTCTTCAGTGAACGTGCTCAATACCTACATACATACAAAACAAGAATGCAATCAAGATACATTCATAGACGGTTTGAATATATATGCATAATCATGATCATTTGTATATATAGGCATATATAAGCACAATCATTTGTGTATATAAGCATAAGATACATTCATAGTCATAAAATGCGTATACATTCATCATGAAAGAGCTGTAGTGGTGAAATGGTTAGAGTGCAGTACTGCATTCTACTTCTGTTAGCAGCCGGCTGCCAGTAAGTTCAGCAGTTTGAGTCCCACTAGCTCAAGGTTGACTCAGCCTTCCATCCTTCTGAGGTCAGTAAAATGAGGACCCAGATTGTTGGGGGCAATAGGCTGTTTTCTGTAAACTGCTTAGAGAGGACTATAAAGCACTGTGAAGTGGTATATAAGTCTAACTGCTATTGCTATTGCTATGTCATATTATAAAGTGCGGACATCATGTCACAGAAACCCATTTCATCTTGAATCAGCTATTTGGTAGGTTGATGACATGAGGGAAGAAACTGTCCATGTGTCTAGTTGTCTTGGTTTGCAATGCCCTGTAGCGGCATCTGGAGGGAAGAAGTTGAAACAGGTTATGTCCAGGGCGTGAGGGGTCCATAATTATTTTCCCTGCTCTCTTTTTGGATTGTTCACTGTACAGATCTTCAATGCAGGGGAGTTTTGTAGCAATTATCTTTTCTGCAATTCTAATTATTCTTTGAAGTCTTTATCTAGTTTTGTTGCATTTCCAAACCAGACAGTTAGGTCAAGGTTGTCCCAGAGGTGCTTTTCCAAAAGGCAAAGGGACTTTATTTTCCCTTGAAGACTTTTTGCTTCTTCAGTTCTGAAGCTTCAGAAAAAAAATCAAGAAAGTCCAGTTGGCCTTTTGAAAAAAGCATCTTTGGGACAAGTCTCGTTTTCATTTGTTTTAAAATCTATACACAGTCACAATGTCCCGAAGCACTACAGCCAAACCTTTCTAGATCTTTCTAAGTTAGAATTGATGCCATTTTTATTTATTTTTAAGGAAACGGTAATTTACATTCTGAATGCTCAAACTAATTAGTCCCCTATTTTCGCTTTCTATGGGGAGGTGAAAGATACGCAAATGCCATTTCAGTCAAAAGAGGCTAGCTCAGATTGTGCTCTGTTCTGACTTGTTTCTAGTCTTTAGCATTAAATTTACCATGCATATTAGGAGCAAATTTTAATTTTCCACAGCATTGGGCAATATCTTTTCCTTAACGGCTGAAACAGCATTCATTAACATTCTCATCTTCTAGTTCAGCACATGATGGTCTTCTCATTTGCAATTAAATGTGATTTTTTTCTACTGCAGGCAACTCAATTCAGTGGCATTAATAGTATCTCCACTATTATTCCCCCATGTAAAACATACATATGTGTATCTAATTATAGGGATTCATATGCCCCCTTTATGTTTGGAAATGAAATGTTTAGCTGCATTTTGCAAGAGAAAATCAACAAGAATGGATGTACTCGGGTGACGGGTGGGGATTAGAATTCTAGAGCAAAATATCTCCTATTTTGTATAGAAAGTCTTCAATATAATTCCTGGTATCTCCTGTTAAGAATAGGAAAATCCTGGTCCCAGATTCTGGAGGTCCATTGAAAATGTCCGCAATCTTGAATCACACTTCGCCCTTCATCCCAGTTCCCACACAAAGTTCCATGTGTTTCTGCTGGAGAAGTTTACAAAGATCCAACATTCGTTCTTCAAGCACCTTCCCGAAACTGCATACTATAATTGCATTATTGTGAATGCCACAAATGACAACTAAAGGATTGTCTCACAGCATGAAAAGCTTTCCCTTCTGATTCCAACTACTACAGCTGATTAATTGTAGGTTTCATTTCCCTTCCCTTCATATTATGGCCACTAAAGATGCTCACTCTTATTCAGAACAGAATTTATTTATTCGTCCAGTGTGTCTGGCCACACAAGGAATTTGTCTCAGGTGTACATGCTCTATTCTTACATACAGGCTACAATTGACAAGCTGTGATTACAATCTTGAGATGCATTCATAATCATAGAGTACATTCATAAGGCTTTAATTGACAAACAGTGATTATAGTCATAAGATACCTTCATAAAGTGCATTCATCATGTCATGTACGTATTAGGTGTAATCGATTTGTTTATTTCCCACCTTTATTATTTTTATAAATAACTTAAGGAACTGAACATATCCAACACACTTTCCTCCTCCTATTTTCACAACAACAACAACCCTGTGAAGTGAGTTTGGATTGAGAGAGTGATTGACCCAAACCCACCCAGCTGGCTTCAGTGCTAAAGAAGACTTGAACTCACGGTCTCCTGCTTCCTAGCCTGGTGTCTTAACTCCTAGGCCAGGGATGGCGAACTTTTTAGAGACCGAGTGCCCAAACTGCAACCCAAAAGCTACTTATTTATTGTAAAGTGCCAGCATGGCAACACGCGCCCCATCATGGCCATTGGTGACCTCCCTCGCACATGCCTGCCCTGCCTGCAGCCTACATGAGCTCGCCACAGGCCTTCTAGTGGCCTACCCCATTTTCTGTGGCCTGCTGTGAGTTATGCTCCCCTCCAACCTAGCTCCTCTCCTCTCTCACCATCACAGACTTCATGCCGCATTTGAGCTGCCTGCTTTACCCCAGATGGAAGGGAGGAAGCGCTCCCATTGGGCTCCTGGGCAGAGGATCTGATGGTGTCAGGCGGAGGTGACTAACAATGGAACTGACATTGTTCTATGAAATAGTTAGTTAATCAATACTGTTGGATTCCAAGAGAGGCAGGAGACGATCCTTCAGCCACAGTAGTTTATTGTGATGAAACAGTATAACAGCACAGAGGCAACTTCTTCTCAAAACAACACAGCAACAAAATCCTTATAAGAACTCCCAAAAGCTGCAAGGCCCAATCAGGTAACCCTTAGCTCACCAGACAGCTAGTCTGTCTCAAGGATGGGAGGGAAAACACTCCTCAGCTCAACAGCTCAGGAGCCTGACAGTCTACTCAGAACACAACACCCCTCCTTCCTAAGATGATGCAATAACACACACGTATTGGCTGAGGTAGGCAGGGCGGTACTTTTCCCAAGGGGACCTTTGCACTTCAGTCGAAGGCTGGCTCTCGGGCTGAGCAGACGGGTCCATTGAAGCCGCCAAGGTTTCCCCAGGAAACTGCCGGCTGGCTCCGAATTCAGACTCCTCAGCTCAATAGCTCAGCAGACAGCTAGTCTGCCTCAAGGGTGGGAGGGAAAATACTCCTCAGCTCAACAGCTCAGGAGCCTGACAGTCTACTCAGAACACAACAGAAAGGGAAAGAAATGATACAGAAGTGTAAGATCATGTACTAGTATAGTACCTCACTATTATTTATTAAAGCAGAGCATTTTCTCAGGCTTTCATACAAATCCTAAATAAAGATGCTACTGCTTTAAGAAACACTTTAATTTTAATGTGCAAATTCCTTAAACTGTGATAAATATGTTTAATCATTTCATATCAGTTGAGATAATCCAGTATAACAGAGTATAATTTGAATATATTTATAAGCATATCTTACATAATGGAGCTCCACTTCTATGAGAACATGTGGACAACTATTTTTTGTTCTTCAATACTCTATACTTTCAGAAGAAATTGTGTTTTCTATATGCAGGCATAGCATATCAACAGACTGATACATTTGTACATGGTAATTTTGTGAGTTTGATGTAAATTAGATCTCCATTCCAAAAGTCTCAATGAAAGATCAGGGTTAAACATTTGATTAGTTAATCAGATTTGCAGCCAACAGCTGTTTACTTCTGTATGTGTGTGTGTGTTTTAAATATATAAATAAATATAAATATGAGTTAGAATACCCAGGTTAGAACAGCAGAATAGTGCAAGAAAAAAATTAAAACAAAAACAGTGAGGATTATTGTTTTATTCAGGGACTAAGTGGGGATTTTCTATAAGTGATGATCCTGAAGACTAGGGATCTTATTGAGGCTAATTGTTATATGCAAACTCAACCTTCCTACAAAAACATAGATGTAATTGAATGAAGAGTCATGCATTCCAATGAACTCATACTAGTAATAGCTGCATCCAAATTTTCTTCAAATGAGATGATACAAAACTAAAAGACAATAGCGGACAATGATTGAAATGTAGTTTGATGATGTTAATAATACTAAAGCAAAGAAAATTATTACAGGAGAAAAACTAGAAGTTTAAATATCATTGATTGATTAACATTAATTACAGTTTGTTAAAATGAAAAAAATAATGGTCATTCAATAATAAGGGACAATATGAATATTAGAGTTGGAAATGGGTTTAATTTGTTAATACTATGTCAGAATATAAATTTCCAAAGTCATATGGTTTTTTATGTCTTTATGCCTTCAATCTATCTCTTCCAGTATAATAATCTTCCCCCATGCTAGATATTTTTATTGCCTATGCATACAAATGAAAGAATCTCAGCTGGTGAGTCTATTTCTCACATTCCTGAAAGTTCACTTGCATGTTTTTGATTTTTCCCCTGTCCTTAATTGCATAGAACCCTTGTCTAATTCACTTACACTGTTTAACTAAACTGTTCAGTAGTGGTAGGTGTAAATAATTTAGAGCTATACTAATTGAGTTTTAAATATCTAAGCATAACTATCTCTAATTCAAAATGATTTTGCCAAATCTCCCAGGGTTTTTAAAAGGAATGGTAATAGCTATGGGTGTGTTCACTTAAATATGTGTGTATGCGTACATGTGCAAGACACATGTAAGTACCTATACAGACATACAGACATACTTCCCTTGGGGAATATCTTCTTTTTCACATTAACCCAATTACAATTGAGAAGTGAATTACTATTTTCAGGGATACCACTATGATAATTCTGCTTCCACATCAGAAGAAGATATATATTTTCTTTCACCTCTTTTATGAGGTTTAGCAACTTAGAGCTTGACACAAAATGCCTTTTGAAGTTTTCTGCCAAATACTAGATAGAAAAAGAGTCCTTCGGGAGAAGGGCGGTAAATAAATAAATAAATAAACAAACAAACAAACAAACAAACAAACAAACAAACAAACAAATAAACAAATAAATAAATAAATAAATAAATAAATAAATAAATAAATAAATAAATAAATGATGTCTAAGGGCAGGGTTCCATCTAGAAAGGATAGTAGGAGCAATACCAGTGGGAGAAGTTATATTATAATAGCTTCCCTTGGAATTTAATTGAAGTTTGGAAAGCCAGGAAGGCTGAGGATCACAGGAGACATGACTATATAATGAAAGACAGGTCAGTCATGTAGCTCTTGATCGCTTTGTAGTTAAATAACAAAGTATAAAACCATCATATCCCACCTAAGAGAATTCCTCCAAATTGTCTTCTGCTTTAAAAGAATTTCTAAAGTAAACATTCTTTCTTCAAACTGAATGAGAATTGATTGGGAACAAAAGAGTATGAGATTTTCTCTGACCAGTATTAATGGTGACTTTTTGAACTGCATTATACAACTATAGTTAAAGTATTCTGTCTACAGGGATTCTGTTTTCAGATATTTTCAAAAGGTCTATAGGTCTTAATATTTCTAGTATAAGCCTTTCTTGAAAGAAATAACACAGTTATACAGTCAATTGAAATAAGAGCACAGCTTATTTGAATCCCTCAAACACTGTCAAAAGTCAAACTTTCAATAATTAAACATAGTCACATTTTGCTAGATAAAAATTTTCCTCTCCTAGAGAACCCAAATAGTAAAAATGCCATGATAAATCATGTTCACGTCAAAGAGCAGATAACATTTTGGTCTTCCTTTAAAAAGGTTGACAGACTAACTACAGGGAAATTCATACATGAAATAAATGATTATATAGTATGGGAATACTCCAATTCTGAACTTGCACCTTTCTATAATCTCTCAAAATTGCTATGTAATGTAAGCAATTACCTGAAATTTATGGGAATTTTCAAATCTTTACCCAATAAAATGGATAAAGTGTTTTTCTGTCAGAAATAGAAAGCAGACATAGTTATATGCATCTGGTTAAAGTAAGATTACAGTGCACGCCATTTCAAAGTATGTAAAAATTAAAATAAATAATAAATAAAAACACTATCTTAAGAGAGAAAGAAAAATAAGAAAAACGTTAAAAGATTTCTGAAAATCTTACATCATCCAAAGCACCCCATCAATTTTTATCACTTTCCAGATGGACCTGTTACTCTATTATGGAAAGCATAAAGTAACATAATGCAATGCAATGTAGCAATATACACATTATGTATACTGTAGACCCAAACATATTTGTTTTGGTCTAAACTGTTAGAAGATAATGAAACAGTAAGTCTGCCTGGTTAAAGATTCAATGAATGAAGCAACCATTTCTTTTTTCCAATATGTAGACTTGAAGTTTTTTTACCATTATTATTATTATTACTATCATCATATCATCATTATTATCATTATTACATTACATTTTACAGCAGGCTTGTTGGTCTTCAAAAACATTCATTCTATTACCAATCACACTGTGGCTTGTGTTTGAAAGGCAGATGTGATACAATACACTGTATTCAGGAGAGAAGAAATTTTCTCGGAATGTTGCTTACCAGTAATGGTGCAGCCTAAGGGAATATTACTTTATTACCTTTCCATACTACACTTCAACAGAATTAATTAATTGATGCTCTTAGAGCCTCATCCTGACAAAAACATATGATACTTAAATGTTAAACATGGAGGATAAGATGAAACTGTCAAGGGAAGGCTAAAAGTGGTTATTAATATGGCTTTTGATAAATATCTTCTAGAGCTCACACTGTGCATCGTCTACTTTCATCTTGGAAAGTAGTTAATCTGATTGATGAAGATTCTGTTTCAGATTGTCTCCATGCTGCGTTTAATAACTATGCTCCCCCCCCCAAAACTGTATAATATTGATGGATTTTAAAAAGACTTTTGCACCAGGATGTCCTACAATCATCAAAAAAGACCTACCTGTGAATGCCCAGCTTTAACTGCACACGTTTTAGAGAAACAAACCATAACAGCCACTCTATTGCAATCTATGAAGGGAAGGAAGACAGACCTCTCTGCCCTTTTTTCTTTCCTTGCATTTTTGTGAAAATAAAGCTCCAACTGAGAAACTGTCAGCTGCTTCTAATGATAAGCCCTTAAAGCATGGAAGACCAAGCCCATCAGGACACCCTATCAGGATTCAAGCACAAAAAAGCAACACAACAGGAGTTTAATATCCATATCAACATCGTGGAGATTAAATCTTTTTCTTTCCTTCAAAAAATACGAATCAAAATTAAAATTTGCTTTGCATATAGAGTATATAGCTATAATTTTCTTCAGTGGAATACAGAGACTGGAAATAATACACAGAACTTGTGTTTTTAAAAAATTACCTTTACCTGTAAAATATCTGCAGAAAGTTAATTTAGGAGATTTTGATGCATTTGGTTTAAGGCTGCACTACAAAATTCTAACTCTTTGCTGCCACCTAATGGTGATTGGGATTTTGCAATTTATATATGGTAGGCTTAATCTAAGATGAAGTTTCAAATTAATTTTGAAATTAATTTATTAATTAATTTTACCTGTTCACATGGAACCCTTCTCCACTTCGGCCTTCAAAGTTCTCGG
>JANHFO010004184.1:103559-117903 GCA_032468095.1 Pareas carinatus
TAATATATATATTAGTGATATATCAGTTGGAAAGCAAGCATTCCACAATTTTTGGGATTGGATACTGAATTTCAGTGGTGTCTTATTTAGGATTGTGGGGAATTGCACAACAGAGGCCAAGACCTGTTCTTCTCATTGGTTCCAAATGGTTCAAGAGGTTTCTGTAGAAAGTCCATGAGATCTTTCTATGAGGTACATATAGCCCCTTCCCTACTTGTTTTTCACAAAGCGGTGAAAATATTTTTGTTCCATGTTTAATTGAACTCTGATTTTCTTTGGGCCCTTCATCTTATGTGTATGCTTTGTTCTGTTTTGTTATTCTTGTATGCTTTTTGTTTATTTGTTTCGCTTGCCATGGTACAGAAGTTTAGCATTACGGTGGTCTACAAAGACTGTAGAATAAATGGATCATCAAACAAATCAACCCAACCCATTTTTGAGGCAAAAACTGACTAGACTCAAATTGTCCCATTTTAGACACATTATACAAAGACCTAGCTCTCTGGAGAAGACTTTAAGGCTGGGAAAAGTGGATGGAAAGAGGATGGCTAGAACAAGTTATTAAGTCATTCACAAGGACAACGGGTGCATTATTAGAAGACCTAAAGGACCAAGTTAGATCATCATAGAGAAAATTTGTACAATCACTAAGAGTTGACATCACCTTGATGGCACATAATCAATCAATCAATCAATTACAAAAC
The DNA here is from genome assembly GCA_032468095.1 of Pareas carinatus. Classification (NCBI taxonomy): domain Eukaryota; kingdom Metazoa; phylum Chordata; class Lepidosauria; order Squamata; family Pareidae; genus Pareas; species Pareas carinatus. Next base: position 104,264 of record JANHFO010004184.1, read on the forward strand.
TTGTACGAATAATACAATAAAATAAAGAGGCAAAGCCCATTCTTATTAAGCCATAATGACATCTCTCTCTGTCTTGATGAATGAAACATAGCAGAAAATATCTTCAAATGGAATAAAAGCTATGTAGATCCCACCTGTATGAGAATGCACAATGCTGATTTACCAAAAGAGTCTCACGTACACATTTATTTCCTTGAGAGTTCCATAAAACTGTGAACGGTGGAAGGAAAAAACAGAAGAACCAATAAAGGAGAATATTTTTGCTGATGTTTCATTATCCAATTTAGGTAACAGCACTGATGATGTTACCTAATTTGGGTAATGAAAGATCTGCAAGGAAACAACCAAACTCAGAGAGTACCAAGAACCTCTCAAGAGCAGAAGAAGATGGTTGGCTTGATAACAGTGGCTTGGATGGATCATTGTAAAGTCTGGCTGTGGTTAGAGCATCCTAGAAGAGGTTTATCTCTGTGGTCATTAAAAGTTACCACTTGCTTAATGGCAAATTTACATTTTTAGCAGGTGTTACCATTTTTATTGCTAACTCTATTCTAGAAATTCTTCCTTTCAGGTCTTATGTGATGGTTTGCCACAAATGTTTTGATATGTGACATGATGAAATGCTTTGTGACATGATGATTGGACCTCATAACATGATGACATGATGAATATACTTTATGATTATAAATGCACGGCACGGTGAATGTACTTTATGATGATGAATGTATTGTAGGATTGTAACCTTTGTTTGTCAATTATAGCCTTATGATTGTAACCACAGTTTGTCAATTGTAACCTGTATGTAAGTATTGAGCATGCACACCGGAGGCAAATTCCTTGTGTGTTCAGACACACTTGGCCAATAAGTAAATTTTATTCAATTCAAATTCTGTTATGTTGATGAAGATTTCATGCCATCAATAAAAATTCTAGCAGTACTGAAATAGTTAAGTAATAGATACCATTGAAGATAAACATCAGCACATAGTATCTTGAATATGACATAAGTTTCTGCTTTGGGTATATGAAACCAGTTTTAATAATTTGAACCAACCTTTTTTTTTTAATTCCTATCTGCTCATGTTCTCTCCTTTTTGGAAAATGACAGCAAATGGTGCTTTGCATAACTAATGCATAATATTGTGCCTAATACGATGTTTGTAGCACGAAGGTTGCCAATTTCCTTTTAAATAGAGCGTAACCCGCTTTGTGTTGATATCATGGAAAAAAACGACAATACTTCAAAATCAACGGCATTGTGTGAATAAGAACATTTGAATACTAATCATTTCACCTATTAGGAAAAAGAAAAATATTGTCCAGGGATGGAAAGCGTGAGCGCATCACCTGTTGGGGATTCGTTCCAAATTTTGCAAACCACCTTTAAAGATGAATGAGTATCACAACAGCCCAAGTCATCTCTGCTTTGAAACAAAGCCACATCGAGGGGTCCTTTGTGTGCGCAATAAAGCTGTGCAAACCCTCCAGATTTATCAAGGTCTGGCTTCTTTCTCTCCCTCTGTCTTTCTTAGGAATATTTCAAGTTGGGTTTGTTTGCACAAGGCACAAGGCTCATGCTGGATAAGCCATGCAAATGAATACACATCCCCTCTTCCGTTGCCAATGGTGCACCTGACACTTCTCAAGCCATAAACCCAGAGTGCAGAGAGCTTTTCTATTGAAATGGACAACCTGGAGAAAGCAGTCAATATAACAATATAACACCGGTTCTCTTTGCCGTATTAAAACAAGCTTATCAGCCAGGAACCAGAAGTGCCCATTTTACAGGCAGAGGGGACAAATCAAAGTTCTTATCACTTGGAGATGAATGTTGGATCACTTGTTCTTGCACTGTGTGCTGGGAAACAAACAGGGGTCGGTAGTGCTGTGAGTACTCCCATAACCGTGATGGAGCTACTGTATGTATGTATGTATGTATGTATGTATGTATGTATGTATGTATGTGAAAATAATTATTGACCCCTCACACCCTGGACATAGTCTGTTTCAACTTCTTCCCTTTGGACGCCGCTACAGGGCATTGCAAACCAAAGCAACTAGACACAAGGAGAGTTTCTTCCCTCACGTCATCAACCTACTAAACAGCTGACTTACATGACACTGTTAAATTACCTAGTAGAAATATGTCATTATTACCCTTCTCGTCTTTCCTTTTACTTATTACCTATTCTCTTATTTGTATGACAATAACTTGCTGCTTACAGCTTAAATATATAATAGTTGTGTCATTTAGTATGCTAGTTTGACTTGTAGACTAATTATTAATATTCTACGACTGTTCAAATATAGACTGTCCTAGACTATATATATCTATGTATATAAAAGAATAGTACCGCATGATGAATGTGTTTTGTGACATGTTGATTGTACTTTATAACACGATGACACGATGAACGTACTTTATGTTTATGAATGCATCTAATACGTACATGACATGATGGATGTACTTTATGATTATGAAGATATTTTATGATTGTAATCACAGTTTGTCAATTATACCCTGTATGTAAGTATAGAGCCTGTACACCGGAGGCAAATTCCTTGTGTGTCCAGACACGCTTGGCCAATAAATAATTTTTGATTCGATTCCATCAGACTTCAACAGTACTCAAATTAGGAAATGGAGAGACTTATCAGGAAGACATTGCATTGCACTCGGATCAGACGTCCTGAGGTGCTTCCGAGTTGTAAGGATGAGTCAGTGACATCCCCGTTGCCCAGGGGATGCCCAGTTGGGGACTTCTTTCAGGTCCCCAGCAGGAGCAGGAGCAAAGGATGGGAGCTCAACCCCTCCCATGGCAACACTTGGGTCTCCAACATGGGCTGGCTGCTTGTTAACTCAGTGTCCTAAAGCCACCAGCCACTGCACTCCACCGTGGCATAAAAGGTTGGAAATCTCACTTAAAAATTGCCTTGTTTAGCAATGGAAATACTGATCTCAATTGTGGTCATAAGCCAAGGGTTATCTGTACATTGAGTGAATGAATGAACCAAAAATATAAAACAGTAGTCATTTAGGCCAGGGGTCCCCAACCCCTGGTCCGTGGACTGGCCACAGCATGCCAGCAACCAGACCACGCAAACAAGCCAAGCCCCATTCCCAAAATGCAGGCAGCATGCAAAAACCACGGCCCCATCGCTATGTGGAAAAAACATTTTTGCACAGAACCGACCCCTGGTGCCAGAAAGGTTGGGACCCGCTGATTTTAGACAGTGCAGCAAACGGAAACCAGGCAAATGGAAAACTGGAATCTAAGCAGACTTCTTTGGTCAGGAACATCAGATGAAAAGGACCTGAAAGACTTAGGAAGAGAAAGCGAATGCGCAATTGCACATTATGCACTTCTAAACAATAGCGCCAATGCCCCTGATGATAATAAACCATCAAAAAGCTGAAAGTTAAGAAAAGAAAAGAAAAGAAAGAAATAACACAAAGCAGCAACTGTTTCTACCTCCCTGCCTCTCAATAGCCTGAAAAGAAACTTTTTTCCAATGGCTTTCAGAACTGCTTTGCATGTAAACTCCCCACATATAAAAACGAAGAAAACAATGAACCATTGCACCAAAAGAACCATTACAGCTTCATTCTCGGCGATTAATGGAGAGTGACAGAATCATGCACAGCACGGAAGTTTATTTTCATCCTTCCTACTCTCTTTTGATGGCTCCCCAAAAGTATTCACATTGCCATTCCTTCAGGACTGCCTGCTGTGCAGCAAATGCTTCTCTGTTCAATGGCAGGGGCAGAAATGGCTACGGGAGGGGAGTAGGGGATGCACGAACAGCCCGGGACCATGGGACCGTTGTGCGATGTTCACCCTCCAGTATTGCCTCAAGGGGCGATGTAGCAATTCACTCCGGTTATTTGCTCGTTTACGTGGCTACTCGGTGCGTTCTAGGCGGCCGATCCATCGCCACTAAAACATCTAGAAAGGACGTATAGGCAAAATGCTCATCCTGGATCAAAGTCTCCCAATCAGGTGTGACTCCCCTATATGAAAGTTTGCAGGAAAAGTACAGTTTTCCCAACTCTCCATATGAATAACATGGAAAGGGCCAGGCTGAGTTTGGTGGCAGCTTTTACCATAGTAGGATGCAATGACTGAGAAGGTCATCTATGAGGCCCTTGCCCTACCATCTTCCTAGAAAGAGAAGTGTGTGGAAAAGTTGAACTTGTAAGACCGAGTGGCTGTGGCTGTAGAGAGCATTACAGTAGTTCAGGCGGGCAGTGACGAGGGCTTGAGTGACTGTGCGCATAGCATCCCGATCCAGAAAGTAGCAGCGCCCGAGTGATGACGTCACAAGCCGCAACTCATTAGCTGCAACTGGTCCTGGCACTCGGCTGCCTAAAAAGTTAGCCATCACTGGCTTAAGATAATAATAAGAAGGGAGGGTAGCTTAGTGAGCCTCCAAAAGCAATGTACAATTATTACTAAAATAAAGAGGGTGGGTGGGAGAGCACGAATAGCACAAAGCAATTTCTTTTAGCAAGCAAGAGACCTTGGATACTTTTACACTCTATGTCTGAGTGGATCAACTCATTTTTATTTTTAAACAATCATATTCTACAACTGGACTGTGCTTTTTCCCTTGAGGAGCAAAATGTCTTCTTCTCCTTCCTCAAGGAAAAACATCATAGTCCAGTTGCCTTGAGACATCCTGTATTGGGCTTCTAGATGAAAAGGCTTGACATGAGCAATCATCACACCCAGACTGGAAAAAAAATTAAATATTTCAAGACCTGCTACTTTCAAACTTTATTTGAATGAATAAATGGGAAGATTTTAGTGGCTTTTCTCCTCTTCTTTCTTTAGGAAGAAAAGATTTTTTTGCATTTTAGCTTCTTTTGGGGGGAGGGTTTGTTTGTATTTTTGGCCCCAAGACTTGTATGAAATTGCTTTTCTGTTCAGCAACGTGCCGAATCAATGGGGCCATTTCTCTTTCATATTTTGCTAATTGGATGGCTTAAAACCCTTCTCTGGCTCATTGGAAAAATGTTGATTATATACAGTATTTGCCATTTTCAGTGTCACTACGTTATTAACCTTTGTTGTATAGTTTTAAATATCTGCATTTTTTGATAGGCTGTTTGGTCTCCTGTGCTGGAGGCTGCAAGAGAGAGACAGAGAGAGGATGGAAATGTATGCGTATGCACACTCACACACACAAACAGCCCGTTCTCTCTTTTCCCATTTCTAAATGGAGGGGCTAAATGAACAGAAAAGAGCTATGATTTACTACTAACATTTCTCCTTCAGAGCTGCCTGAAGCCCATTCTCAGCTAAACTCCTTTGGCATTTCGATTTGAACAAAACTTTGCAATCAGAAGTTAGTTGAAATCTCAGAGACTGCAGAGGGAAAACACTCAAAAGTATACATTGTTTTGCCAGGCTGATGGGGACACCAAACTGAGATAAGAAAGAAATCAAGCTTCTCTGCACTTATTTTGCTTTGTCTTTTGGTATGCAAGCAATCCTCAACTTAAACCTTTATTTGTTTAGTGTCCTTCGAAGTTACAATGGCACTGAAAAAAGTGACTTGGCACCATTTTTCACAATTATGGGTGTTGCAGCATCCCTGTGGTCATGGGGTCAAAAATCAGACACCTGGCAATTGACTCATATTTACGACAGTTGCATGTCCCTGGGATCATGTGATCCCCTTTTGCGATCGTCTGACAAGCAAAGTCCGTGGGGAAGCCAGATTCTCTTCACCACCCTGTTACTAACGTAACAACTGCAGTAATTCAGTTACTGACTGTGGCTAGAAAGGTTGTAAAATGGAGGGGAAAACTCCCTTATCTTGCTTAGCAACAGAAATTACAGGAAGTTTCATGAGCTACTGATTGAACCCATCACTGCAATGGATTTGCAAATGCAGAAATTTGACACTTTTGACAAATTAGTCAAAAGTCCATTCTGGGAAGGGATTCTATCTCAAAGCCCATAATGTGGTTAATTTGGTTTAGTCTGATGTGTAAATCCAAGTTGGTAGATTATAAACTATACTTTCTGGTTTAATATTGCGTATGGACTGGCCCACCACCGACTGGATGCGTCAGCGATTAAGACACTGGGCTGGTCAGCTGGGAAGTCAACAGCTCAGGTTCAAAGCCCAAGCACCACGCAATGGGCTGAGCTCCTGCCCTCACCCCGGCTCCTGCCCACCTAGCACTTCAAAAGCATGGAAATGTGAGTAGATCAATACGCACTGCTTTGATGAGAAGGTAACAGTGTTCCATGTGCCTCGGCATAGAGCCGTGCCGGCCACATGACCATGGAAATGTCTGTGGACAATGCTAAGAAACAGAGATGAGCACCACCCCTTAAAATCAGACACAACCATACAGGGGAACCTTTTACCTTTACTTTATGAACTGGCCCATTATGGCGTCAACCATGGTTTTTTAAAAAATTGGAACTTAGTACAATCTGTAAACTAATACTGAACAAAGGGATGTCTAGCGCATGCATTGCTTAATAAAGAGGTTACCTCGAGTTTCCGAAGATATTCAATCAATCAGAATAGAGCTGAACAGAACTTGGAGGTCTTCTAGTCCAACCCCCTGCTCAAACTGGAGACCCTGTACAATTTGAGTCAAGTGGTTGCCCGATCTCTTCTTAAAAACCTCCAGTGATGAAGCCCCTGCAATCTCTGAAGGCAAAATTGTCCCACTGGTTGATTGTTCTCACTGTTAGGAAGTTTCTCCTTAATTAACTTCCATCCATTGTTTCTTGCCTTCTGATGCTTTGGAAAATAAGTCGACCCCCTCTTCTTTGGAGCAGCCCCTCAAACACTCGAATACTGCTACCCTGTTGCCCCCAGTCCTTCTTTTCTCAAGACTAGCCATACCCAGTTTCTTCATATGTTTTAGTCTCCAGGCCTTTAATCATCCTAGTTGCTCCTCTCTACACTTTTTCCAAAGTCTCAACATCTTTTTTGTGATGCAGTGACCAAAACGGGCTACTGTATTCCAGCATATTATTATTATTATTTTAAATTCTCTTTATTAATTACAACTTTTTACATTACAAACATGATATACATTTTGTTGTTCTCCTTTTTTCTTTTCGTGGTGTCGTTTAGATGTTGTATGTTGCATCCTGCTTCCCTTCTTTCCCTTCTCCGACCATCTTTCATGGATTGTTCTATGTCATGCCTAAAAATACATTTGTACTGTTTATGCAGTTTTTATTGTTTGATAGTATTGATTTGTTAGTTTTTCATAAAGTAAGGTCAGTTCACATGCTAGTTACGAGAGATCGAGAGGAAGATATGATAGGGTTTCTCTTGGACATTGAATAACATCGGTCAAGCATTTTCTTGGTTACTGGAGTTTCAAGTTGCTTTCACATTCACTGAGCCCCAATTTGGAATTTTTCTTATTTTTACTGTATACTTGCTCATCTTAGTGATGTTTCTGCAACCTTACGAGACCTCAGTTCAGTTATCGTATTGACATATTCGGGGGAGTAAAAAGTCATAATAATCTTTACTCTATGCGTGCATCATTTCATTTTCTTGTATCTTCCCTTCTATTTTGAGTTTATCTCTTCTTTTTCTGTGTCCTACATCCCCCCCCCAATCTGGTAAGATTATTTATTATTTAGACTTTTATTTATTATTTAGACTTATATACTGCTTAACAGTGCTTTATAGCACTTTCTAAGCGGTTTACACAGTCAGCATATTGCCCCCAACAATCTGGGTCCTCATTTTATCGAATTCAGAAGGATGGAAGGCTGAGGCAACCTTGAGCCAGTAAGAATCGAACTGCTGAACTTTGATGGCTGATGGCTAATGGCAGATGTCAGCAGAAATAGCTTGCAGTGCTGCTTTTAACCACTGCACCACCTTGGCTCCTTATCCCAGCATATTATATGTATGTGTGTATGACTTCATTTATGTTCACCTAAGAAGTGACGCTAGTTGTGAAGGGACTAAAAAGGTTCATACATGGATCCATAAAAGATCAGAAGGCCCACCAAGCTTTCATTGTCCTGTCTAATATAGATTAGAATCCCTCTTAGAGATGCCAGGCTCAGTTGCTCCTGCTAAAATTATCTTGTTCATGATGTTTCTCAGAGGAAAAGAAAGCAAAAGAACTAAAAGCATTTCTCTCTTTCCCTCCTCCCTGCAGAGGACGAACTCTCAAACTCTCCTCGCCTTGCTTTGAACTTTGTGGAATTGATTTTTCATTACTGAGAGAAGCTGCCAACTGCCGTGGCATTCATCTCTGCCTGCCAATGTGTAGCATGTTTGTCTCAGCTGATAACAGAATTTTTTAATTATTGTAATTATCACTTGAAAATTGGGTTCCTGCCATAGGCAGCTTAAATTAGTCTCTGTACTTTTTAAAATATCTATATTAACATCTTTAATCTGAGATCCCATCTCTGATCGGTAATAAAACACGGCTGTTTGCTTGTGACAATCTGTTTGTACACAAACATTTTTAAACATCCATATTCATGCACGCATGGCGTAGTTAGAACACAGGCAGAGAACGGCAGGGGGTTAGCAAATCCACAGTTCGAGACCTGGGAGCTGCCTTGGGGCAGGGCTGAGCTCTTGTCCTTCACTCCAGCTACTGCCGGGGAGATGAAAGAAGCCCCCAGGTGGGCATCCCCCAGGGCAACGGGGATATCACCGGCTCATCCTTTCAACCCAGCACTTTTGACACAAGTGCAGCAACACAGGAAGAAGTCAGCCTATTAACTGCTGGGCTAGAATCCACAGAGGGGTTGAAACTGGGAGTGAAGCCTTCATTTGGTAAAACTGAGTCCTGGAATTTAATGCTCTGTACTTGATAATAGTGTTTCAAAATATGCCAAGCTTCCCCCATTCCTTACGCTGAATGGATTCTGGGAGGGCACCTTAAAATCTTGCCCTGATGCCACTCCAGATGGTATCGTGCCAGGCTTTGTCTTGTTGCAACCTGGCCTGGAAACAGTTCGTCCCAAGAACAAGTTCTGATGAGTAGGTTTTATTAGGAAAGTCAAGGGTCAACACAAGAACTCTACTTTCAAACAAGAGAGCTATATATATAGGCAAATTACAGTGGGAAGATCCTGGTTCTTTTTCTCATAGGCTTTGGCTTGACTTCTTTGTGAACGAGAGGCAGATCACACCTGTGATTGCTTTGGAAATGGCTAGTGGACTATTAATCAATGCAACAACCAGCAGTCACATGATAAAAGAACGAAAGGAGGGCAGCAGGCACCAGAGGCAGCTAGGCTATAGAACAATGATTGCGAAACATTTAGAGACCGAGTGCCCAAACTGCAACCCAAAAGTCATTTATGTATCGCAAAGTGCCAACACAGCAACATGCACCCCTCCGTGGCCATCAGCAACCCCTCCTCAGACCCCCAGGAACACTGCCTGTCAGAGCACCCCTGGCTTGTAACCAGTGTTGGCTACAAGCAGGTTCCTTGAGTATAAGGATGGTGCGCAAGACAGAAGGGTCTGTACCAAAGGAGTAGCAGTAAAGCACAAGCAGACTGCAATGAGATGCAAAAGCTTTTTACTCAGTACACAGTCACAGTCCAGAAACAAAGGTCAACAGTCCAGGACAGAATACCAGTCAAGCAGTCCCTCTATTAACCATGTTAGTCAGGCGTTTCTCCAGTATCTTCGCCAACAAGGTTGGCCAGGAAAAAACACAGCAAATCAGAAACTATCCTCAAAGACGTTATACCACACAGCAGATCACCAAAGCAAGAGGAATAATGAATAAGCCCTGCTGGTTTATATTCTCTGAGGTCCGGGCCAATTTAGATAGGTGTGGCTGAGCTTGCAGAACGTAAACCAACCTGTAGGGGCTCTTAAAGGGGTTACCTCCCTTATAACCCTAACACTGCCAAACACCCTAGCGACACCCCCTCCCAGTTTTTAAGGGCAGCCCTTCCGCAGCCCTCCCGGTGGCCTCCCTTAGCTTCTGTGGCCTGCTGCGAGCTATGCTCCCCTCCAGGTCTTCTCCTCTCTCTCCTTTGGCACATACTCGGTGCCGTATTTGAGCCACCCACCTTACCCCAGACAGGGGAGGGAGGAAGCACTCCGATTGGACTGCTGGGCAGAGGGTCGGGCAAAGCGGAGATGGGGAGGGGGAAGGGAGACCTGCATCACTCCGGCTTGCTACTAGAGAATTTTAAAAAAAACTTTGCTGGGGTGACGGCACGCATGCCAACAGAGAGGGCTCTGACTGCCGCCTCTGACACGCATGCCCTAGGTTCGCCATCACTGCTATAGAGGAAAATAGAGGTAGTCCTTGATTTGCGATCATAATTGAGCGCAAAATTTCTGTTGCCAAGTGAAACATTTGCCAAGTCAGTTTTGCCTCCCATTTTATGACTTTTTTTGTCAGAGTGGTTAAGTGAATCACTAAAGTTGTTCCGTGAGGAACATGGTTGTGAAGTGAATCTGACTTCCTCATTGACTTTGCTGGTTAGAAAGTCACAAAAGGAGATCACATGACCCCGGGGCACTGAAACCGTCATATATATGAGTCAGTTGCCAAGTATCTGGATATTGATCACGTGACCGAGGGAATGTTGCAACCTTCATCAGTGTGAAAGACATAAGTCTCTTTTTCCAGTGTCGTCGTAACTTCGAATGGTCAGTAAAGAAAATGTTGTGAGCCGAGGACTAGCTGTAACATAACATTTTAAGTTCCTATGTTCTTGTATAGAAACTAGAGTTCCTGACATCATCCTAGCATCAGGTCACTTGCAGAAGGTCCAGAAAAACTGGATGACTGCATGAAGATGAACAGGCTTTCTGTGCCCATTGAGAGTATGTGACACAGTCACAAGAATGTGTCATTTAAAAGATGATCTGAACAAAGCAAGAAGTGGCTTCTGTGTCACCACTGCAAATGTGACAACGCTAACATCAAAAATGTCTTTTAAAAAGTGCAACAAAGAATGTTCTTTCTGAGACAGCTCAGACTGCCGAAGGAGCTGCTGACACAGTTCTACACAGGAACCATTGAGTCCGTAATCTGCACCTTAGTAACTGTCTGGTTTGGCACTGCAACCAAACAAGATAAACAAAAACTTCAAAGGATAATTAGAACTGCAGAAAAAAATAATTGCTACAAAACTACTCTCTATTGAAGACCTGCATACCGAACGAGTCAAAAAGAGAGTGGTAAAAAAAATAATTATGGACCCCTCACACCCTGGACATAATCTGTTTCAACTTCTTTCCTTCGGACGCCGCTACAGGGCATTGCAAATGAAAACAACTAGACACAAGGACAGTTTCTTTCCCCCTGCCATCAATCTGCTAAATAATTAACTTACACAACATTGTTAATGAGGAAGGTGTTTTGTGACAGGATGAAATGTGTTTTGTGACATGATGATTGTATTTTATAACATGATGACATGATGAATGCACTTTATGACTGCGATTGTATTCATGATTAAGATCACGGTTTGTCGATTGCAGCTTATATGTACATGACAAGATGAATGTATTTTATAACTATCTTTAATTGTAATTATAGTTTGTTTATTTTATGTATGTAGGTATTGAACATGTACACCGGAGACAAATTCCTTGTGTGTTCAGACACGGTTGGCAAAATAAATTCTGATTCTGAAAAAAAGAGACGCTGTCCATGTCTTAGATGAAGCTAAGAAATAAAGTGCCAGTTTTACTACGGTAGGTAGACCACACAAGAAGCTTAAATCTACTTTTATTGAAACTGGCGATAATAAACAGAATCTTGCAAGATTATGCTGTTATCTCCTATTCCAGTGAATCAAGGTTCTGAACTGCCTCTGAATGTTAACTTGCTGCTGTGAACTTTAAAAACATTTTAGTCTTTTTTTTCCCCTGAGGAACTATTCCTGAATTTCTCCACCATCTGCTCTCTAGATGAGGTGCCTTGAAGTCCATCATATTATTTTTCCTACCCCAAAGATAAATGCCTTGTCTCCATGGGTCAAAGGTCATCATGAAGACAAATCCAACCCACCTCTTAAACAGGTAGGTCTCTGTTAGGGTTATATGGGTTATGGTCCCTTTAAGCACCTAACTGGTTGGTTTACAAAATGGCTGACTAGCTGAGTCATGCTGAGTCATGCTAATTGCTTTAAACCAGGATGCTGATTATAAAAGCAGCAGACTTGAGAGCACTCTCTACTCTCCTTCGAGATTCTACGACTCTGCTTTGCTCCTGTGTTTGATCCTGTGTATGGTTGCTGAAGATTGCTGACCCACTTGGTTGGTGAAATTGCTGGTGAAGACTACTTGCTAACTTGCTTAGTAAAAGGACTGCTTGGCTGTGTATGATAACTGGACTGTTGACTTAGAAGACTGGGCTGTGTTTAACCTTCTGTTTATAAAGACTTTTGTACCTACTGTACCCTGTGCCTGTGTGGTACTGGTTTCCATCGCTACTTCCTAGCCCACAGCGTTTTTCGCTGCACGCACCGTCTGCTTGTTCCTAACACTGGTTCTAAGCCTAAGGGGCTAACAAAACCCCACTCCCTTCTAGCACTGACGAAGTTCCCTAGTTGGGTCATGAAAGGCCTGCAAGAAAACCAGCCAGCTCAGGGAGCACCAAGGACCCGACAGTCCTCCTCCTTCTCTCCCTCCACTCTGAAAACCCCTCTCCCTTCTAGCACTGACGAGGTTACCTAAGGGGGGGGCGGGTCAACATTTTCTGTATACTTATATTATTATATGTCAACTTAGTTGTCTGGAAGAAAATAAGGGGCTCCACCTCTTCCCCAAAGCCCCCGAAGGCAGGAGAAGAATCGATGGACGGAAACTCATTGAGGAGAGAAGCCGCCTGGAATTAAGGAGAAACTTCCTGACAGGGAGAACAATTAACCAGTGGGACAGCTGGCCACCAGAATGTTTGGTTCCTCCATCCCTGGAGGCTTTTAAGAAACTGGACAGCCACTTGTCTCAAATGCTATAGGGCAGGGATGGCGAACCTATGGCACGGGTGCCGCTGGCGGAACTCAGAGCCCTCTCTGTTGCTCCATTCTTTAGCAGCAAGCCAAAGGGATGCAAGGCTCCCCTCCCCCTCCCCGCTTTGCCCATCCCTCTGCCCAGCAGCCCAGTCGGCGTGCTTCCTCCCTCCCCAGCCTGGGGTGAGGCGGGCGGCTCAAATACAGCACCGAATCTGCCGAAGGTGAGAGAGAAGACCCGGAGGAGAGCGTAGCTCGCAGCAGGCCACAGAAGCAAAGGCCGGCCGCCAGGAGTGCCACGGAAGGGCTGCCTTAAAAATGGGGCAGGGGTCACCGGGGGGGCTGCGGGAGTGTCACCGGGGGCTTGCCGATGGCCATGGAGGGGTGCATGTTGCAGTGTTAGCCCTTTGTGATGTGTCTGGGGATTGCAGTTTGGGCACTCGGTCTCTAAAAGGCTCGCCATCACTGGTGTAGGGCCTCCTGTTTGAGCAGGGGGTTGGACTAGAAGACCTCCAAGGTCCCTTCCAGCTCTATTCTGATGGATTGGATGGAAGCTCAAGAAAGCATCAAGCACCCCTGCAGTCAGGTGCTTCACAACCTCAACAGCTTCAAGCTGTTCAGACTTCGATTCCCAGAACCCCCCAGCCAGCATGGACTCTGTATACAGTCTTTAAAGGGCTGGGCGGGGGG
>JANHFO010004185.1:10944-24943 GCA_032468095.1 Pareas carinatus
CAACAACTGGTCCCGCCCCTCTCCCCCTCCCCCCCCCCTCCCCGCAGATTCCCACTAGCCTAATGGATGATCATTGCTTTAATAGTCTTTTAAAGTCTGGATTTTGTTGCTTCAGAAGGCAGAAAAGTACTATGTTTGCCTTTCTTCCAAAAACATATTAAGGAGTCAGAAGTGCTAATTTCTTAGGTTCCACTGAGTCTCTACGGAGATCGTCAGTCATGGTTCTCCCAAAGGTGCTTTTTCAGAAGGCAATTGGACTTTGCTTTTCCTTGAAGATGTTTCACTTTTCATCCAAGAAGCTTCTTCCATTCTGTGTTCCACTCGTCATGTTTTACATATGATGTTTTTATACACGATGATTTTATATAAGCATGCCGTCCTGTCCTGTTTTAACTAGAAATTCATATGTTTTCTATTTGATCCCATCTATCTGCTAGCCATTGCCATTGTACAGTGCTTCTCCTAGCCTTGCCAAGTGCAATTATTTTTTTCCTGTAACTCATCTCTCTCCCAAAGTATAATATGTGAGATTCTTTTTGTTGATAGCGGCTACAAAGGAACAATGAAGTAGCGTTGGTTGATTGGTTGTAGTGCAGTCCATGAAATCCTACCTCCAAATCTTTAATTTGAAAATGTCTATTTTTTTAAAACTCTCTTTTTTTAAGAGTCCACCTTCCATAGTTGGAAATGCTGTCTCTTTAGCAGTCACAACATTATGAAAGGTTGCCTACACTAACTATATTTGACCTTTCCTGAGCTAAAATTTAACTATGAAATCACATTCGGTTCACTAATAACTTCTCATGGATAACATTCCACCACACTGTCTCACACTTATTTGGATCTTCTTGTTTGTGGATCACATCTTTTGTGTATCAGCTATATTGCATGTCAGCAAAAAATACCCTATGACTTCAACTTCCTCTTCTCCTACTTCCTCATTCTCCAATCCAGCCATTTCTCATAAAATGAAAGGAAATCGTTTTATTGACCTACAAGAAAAATACATCAAGATCACGATAGTTCTTTTATTACAAAGAACAAAAACACTGGGAAATTGCAAATGACTCTTTGCTTTCCTAAAAAAATTTTCAATAAATTTTGTACTACTATTCTTAAGACTGAGCATGGGAAGAAACTCTAATCTTTCAAAATGAAAATTCCTACCTATTTGAAGATATTGTACAATGATCCATATTGTTTTCCTGACATGCACAAAGCAGTTGTGGGGAATTCTAACTATTGTTAGAATTGCTCATCTAACTGACTCCAACTGATTTTATGAATGGGTGATTTCACTCAAACAAATGGAGGAGTCCTAAGTAATGATGGAACTTGAAGCACAAACTAAACTTGAATTAAACTTTAAAATTATCAGCTCCTTGTTAGGTGCTGGTTGCTGTTCAGTCGCTAAGTTGTGTCCGACTCTTTGTGACCCCGTGGACCATATCATGCCAGGCCCCTCTGTCCTTCACTTTCTCCAGGAGTTTGTACAAATTCATATTCATTGTGTTGATAACACTATCTAACCATCTTATCCTCTGCCATCCCCTTCTCCTTTTATGCTCATTGGGGTTTTTTCCAATAAGTCCTCTCTTCACATTAGGTGGCCAAAATATTTGAGCTTCAGCTTCGGTATCTGTCCTTCCAAAAAATTGCTAGGTGCAACACATTGCTATTGGGAAAAAGAGAGAGGGAGCATGTTTGTCCCAGTAGATAGATGATCTTGAAGAAGTTAAGTAGGTTTGAATCTGATTTGTTCTTTTTATGGGAGGCTCCTAAACACCCCAAGACTATAATCTAAACTTGGAAGAAAACATTTCAGAAGGAAGCAATGGCAACTTCACTATTGTTGCCAAGAGAACAGCATGGGCATGTTGAATGAAATCATTATGAGTCAAGCTTTGACTTGAGAGACTCTTTCACTATGTTTAGAGTGCAAGCATACATGTGCCTATTAAAAAATAATCTGTGTCAGTGGGAGATACTCCAATTCCACACTAAAGGTATTGCTTACATGATCTCAATCAAAACCCTTATTTCCTGGGTGCATCTGTTGGTCATAGTCAAAGTAATTCCAAGAGTTTGGAAGAGCAGAACTGAAAAGGGTCAATTCACTTGTCTCCCAAAAAGATCTGAAGTCCTCCAGCTGTGAGGCAGTGCTTAACAAATGGAGACAAGGATCATCTCCAAACCCCACAGTCACAATATTATCCTTTCTCACCCACAATAAAACAGACTTGCTCATTTCAAACACACTACAACTGAGCTTCAAATCAATTGACAAAGCTTATGAACACAACTGACATGGTAAAATCAAATCCCAGAGGTTCAAATCTGGTTCTCAATTGGTACAAATCTGTCAAACATGGGGAAATTAGGAAGTCGAGGCAGTTCAAATGAGAATAAAGGTTTATTGCAAGCTTATGCTCTCTACAAGAATCTGAACTGCTAATGGTTAAAGCAAATAGGCAGCAAATAAGAGTCAGTGGAATTCAAAGTGGGCTGGACTTAGATCTCTTGGGGGCACAAAGGAACTGGAAACTAATGATGTGCTTGACCCCTCCCTCGGGTGCAGCTTAGTCATTTCCTACAAAGTCCTTGATAAAAGTACTCAGGGAAAGTACTCCTGGATAAGAGGGTATTAGGCTGGCATTCCATTTTATCCCACTTTTTCAAAAGTTATTGTCCCCCAAAATATCTCAAACCTGTTAAAAATGAAAAACAGGGCCCTACATCAGACTAAACAATCAAAAGCAAAAGGATAATGGAAGGAGTGGTTCAATATTGGCATTCTTATCAAATGGTTTTTTGCTTGCTATGCTTGACTGAAAAGGAAGAGGTTGTTCTTGAACCTGTTGCCAATGAAAAGGGCAATTGCCTAGCAGCCGGTCTATCAGTAGTTGATGTACAAGTCTTCTTTGTTTTGCTCCTTTCCATAATGTTCTTCCTGAGAATAACACGGAGTCCATAGCTGAGAGATGAGAGCAGAGTGTGCCTTTCTTCGGTTCTCTGCTCCCAGAGCAACATAGAAGAATGCAAACTGATTGGTTGGTGAGTGTCAAAGTCATGTCTGGAAGAAACCAAGAAATCAGAATACATGGCACCCAAAGATGAACTACTAAAAGAATGTCTGAGGCAGCAGCAGACATGGAAGGAAGTTCAAGTAAAGAAAACACCATGGCAAGACAAGACTTTGCATGAGATATACCACTGACAGATAGCTAAGTTGGCAGACATTGGGAAATCCTAGCAGTAGTTGAAAAGGGCTGGACGAAAAGATAGCAACTGAAGCATGAGATCATTGTAGCACATGAACAATTCCTAAACACCAGATCCATAGAAGAAGGGGTCTACCACACTAGACAGACCTGAGATACAGACTATGCAACGAGGCCTCAGAGACAGTTCAACATGTAACGGCAAAGTGTAAGATGTAGGACCAGCATACACCGAATGGCACAAGCAAGTAGCTGGCATTGGGTAAAGGAACATCGACACAGTGTATGGGCCAGATCCTCCCAAGGCCAGATGGAAGTTCCAAGAGAAGGTTGTGTAAAATAAGAGAGCAAATATTCTCTCGGACTTTCAGATCCAGACTGACAGGCAGAATTTGGCCAATCAATCAGACATCATGGTAGTAGACAAGGACCAGAAGATAGCAGATGTGTTAGATGGATTGGTACCAAATGATAGCAACATCAGGAAGAATGCATACAAGAAGCTGCAGAAGTAGCTGCAGAGTCTGAAGGAGGAAGGAGAGAGGATGTGGAAAGTAAATGCCAAAGTAATTCCAGTGGTGATAGGAATACTGAATTGGAAGAATGGGTCCAACAAATCCTAAGGACAACACTCAGAAAATATCCAAAACAAACAAATGCTAAACGTATTTTTATCCAATCTCTAGGTTTTTTTAAATGACTTACCCCTTTGGTTTTGCTGTCTTATAAAAGTGTTTTAATGGCACAGCTAGTTGACTATGAATAGATGATTTCAAAGCTAAATATGTAACAATTATAAAGATTTTAAGTATTGCATAATAAAAACATTCTTAAAACAAACAAACAAACAAGCAAGCAAACAAATAAAAAGGGCTATATTGGTGCTCATCTACAAGTTGGGCTGACAATGACTGACTCAATTCATTCCCAGGATGGACTTGAACCCTCTGAAATCACCAAATCGCACCACCTCTTTTGTCAGAAGATCACTGTGCCATGAAAGTTTGCCAAATTACCATTTCCTTTCATTCCTATTCCGCAGGAAACAGTATGTCAAATGCCTCTCCACTGAAGAGGTAACATTGACACTTAGTAGGATATCTTGAGAGTGGGTGGGTGTCAGTTTGCAAAGACAACAGGTGTTTCAAAGACATAACGGGAAATGAATAACACTGTTTGGAACATCACCCAGGAAGTTCCGATTGCCATTTTTGCTTACAGCAGGGCTCTCCAACCTTGGCAACTTGTGGACTACAACTCCCAGAATACCTTGGCTGGTCAAGTTGTACAGCTGCCAAGGTTGGAGTCCTCTGGCTTGCAGGAATCTACCCAGGCTCGGACTACTCCCACAAGTACTGGGAGCTCACCCTGCTTAGACCAGGATATCAGTGGTGCCATTTGGCTCAGTTGTTCCCCCCTCCTGCAGGTGCCATCATCTCTCCTTTCTCTCCCTTCCTCAGGCCAGGGAAGCCACAACCCCACGCAATCTTCTCCTGAGAGGTCCCCTGCAGGGCTTCCAGGTTGCCTCGCAGGGTTTACCGGTAGTTCTCAACTTACGACAGTTCATTTAATGACCGCTCAAAGTTGCCTCACTGAAAAAAAGTGACTTATGACCATTTCCTCACCATTCTACAACCGTTGCAGCATCCTCATGGTCCCATGGCCAACATTTGGATGCTTGGCAACTGAATCCCCAGATCACATGATTCCCCTTTGGCTGGATCAATGACGAGGCAAACAAGCAGCAAACAACATCAATGAGGAAGTTGGGTTCACTTAAAACCACTAATTTAAACAACTGCAGGGATTCACTTAGCAAAGGCGGCAAAGAAAAGTCCTAAAATGGGGCCAAACTCACTTACCCCATAGCTCACTTAGCAACGTCAACGTTGGGCTCCACGGTGGTCGTAAGTCGAGGACTACCTGTACTTGCAATTCCACCCCCCCCCCGCTCTCCGAGCCAGGTGCGTTGCTGGGGCAACGGCGGACAGGGGAAAAAAAGAAGAGGAAAGTCCAGCCTTCTGGGAGCAGAAAGCCGCGGCCGGGAACCGCCCCGCCTCCCTCCAACTTGGGGCAGCATGAGGGCGCTCGGCTGTGCGGGCTCCGGCCCCTGCCTGAAACCTCGGCCGCCCCTGAGGGAGAGCTCATGGTGCCCGACGCCGAGCCCGCGGTAGGCGGAGAGGCAGAGAGAGAGGGAGAGAGAGAGAGAGAGAGCGGCCGAGCTTCGGGACTTTCGCTGCTCTCAGGTGCCTCTCGCGCTTTCGCCGCCCCGCTCCTGGCCCGGCGCGGTCCCCTCCCCCCCCATTGGTGGCTTTCGAGGCACTTACACCCCCCACCCCCTTCCCGGGAAGTGCCCGACCCTGCAAGGCGGCGGCGGCTCAGGTGGATGGAAAGCCGCCTCTGACTCCGGCATTGGCAGTTGCGGCAGCTCGTGGGCGGGAAACGGCGGAGTTTGGCTTTAAGTCCCGTGGCAAAAAAATCCCCCCCCGTCTCTCTCCTTTGGGACCCACTTCCGAGGGACCAACCTTGGTGGTGGTGAAATGCAAAGGGCCTCTTGGGAGATATATGGAGGGGGGGGAGGAGAGTTTTTGCTTGTGTGTGTGTGTGTGTGTGTGTGAGAGAGAGGGGGGGGGCAATAAATTGAGAGAGAAGAGAGAAAGAACAGATTCAGTGCATTTGAAGGTAGAAAAGAGAAAGAAAGAGAACAGATTGAGTAGAAAAGGTAGAAGGTAGAAAAGAGAAAGAAAGAGAACAGATTGAGTAGAAAAGGTAAAAGGTAGAAAAGAGAAAGAAAGAAAGCCCCATGGGTGGGCAAAAATTGATCTGTGGGGCTCCGGGAGGCTTCTAATCAGGGCTACGGTTCTATCCCCAGGCCTCCTGGAGCCCCGTGGATCAATTTTTGGCCACCCGCGAGACTCAGGGAGGCCTGGGGATCAGGCTGCGGGCCTAATTAGAAGGCTCCTGGAGCCCTGCGAGCCGATCTCAAGCGGTAGCATGGAGGCCAGCACAGGCTGTGGGGAGAGAGAGAGAGAGTGGCGAGAGGGAGAGTCGGACCTCACTCACCTACTCTGCTGCTCCTTGCCTTGCTGCTCCTCTCTCTGCCATGACTGTCGGTGAAACTGCCATTGCAATTTAATTCTGGATGCCCCTTTCCACTGCCTCCTCAGATTGGGCCAGCACAGGTTGGCTCCTCCCCTTTTCAATAAATGTTAAATAACTCCTTTAAAAATAATTTTTTGAGAAATTTTTGTTGTAGTTTGCTCGTAGATGGGAAGTAAAGGTATGTATGGATTTTCAGTAGTGTAGCTTTTATGGTTTTTGAGATATAGCAATGAGTCAGACGTAAGTGAGTGGGAAATGGATGATAAATGAATCGTATTTGACAAATATTACTATAGATTAGTCAAGCCTTACCAATAAAAGATTGTGTTTAAGCCTTTTACAGAATTCTTGGTAAAAATGAGACTGCAATATAAATAGGGATTTCCATTTAAATTAAACCACAAAAATAGAAACCATTTATAGTATTTAAGATATGAATACTATAAACTCTGGCAGATTTGAAGAAGACCCTGGAAATTACACCAAGCAGATACAGATAAAAAACGATCACAGATGAAACAGCATTTTGACAGAATCAGAATCAAAAGGGATTAAATGAATGAATGAATGAATAAATAAACACATCTGTTTTGACTGGCTAGTTCAATATTAAAATATTAGCTGTATAGGAATTAAGTTATGGGTACATGACATAGGTAATTTAAGAATTTAATTTCAAAAGAGTCAAGCTGTCAGTTCATATGAGAGAAGATATGAAAATAAAAATACAAGACAAGATCACTTACTAATTTGTTGCATGAGGAGGAGGCTATGAAATTAAGAATGTTCCCTTTTGAACTATGGGTCCTTTGTCGATCTAAGTTTATATGAGATGAATCAGGAAGACTTAGATAGGTGAAGGAACATGGGTGACTAGAAATATAGGGGCAATAAGAAGCAAGGAAATGATTTGTTATTAAGATGAAATTGTGAGTATAGCAAGTGTAGGAGTTTCAGTGGGGAAAAACACAAAGAGACATAATTCTTAGACAAGCAAGCAAACATTTATACTAATGTCCATTTTATAGAATGCAAGATATTAAAACTATTAGAAATTATATTTCTTTTGCTTTTAAAATTTGCTTTTAAACTATGACAGAGAAACCAAAAAAACCCACAAAGAAAAAAATACACATATTGTCAAAGAAAAGAAAAAAAAGTCTATAAGGTCATGCATTATCCTTATTTTAGCTCCAACAAAATACTGCTTTTGACAGTACTTTTCTATATAAAAAATAAAAAATATTATTTTTGTTGTATAAGTCACAATTTGAGGCCCATTGATGTTATTGCTATAGAAATTAAAACACGCTTCCATTGTCTTTGCAAGATGGGAATCTCTAATTCTTTTTCATTCATTTCTGAACAGCTCCATGTCAAACTGATTTTCTGATTACGAATATCTATAGAAACTAATAGTGGGTGTTTTAAGCATTTAACAGGTTGTTCAGGTGGCTCAGAAGCTGAAAATGCTGCTGGTCCAAACAATGTTGTGTACAAATGTTGCAACTGTAAAAATTGCCATTGAGTTATGATGTGATATTTGTAGATGATATTTATCTCTTAATAAAGTACATGTTAAAAATGCATTTTCATCATCTATCCATTGGTCCAAAGTCAATATCTCTGCTTCTATCCCAATTTTTAAAACTGGATTTCCCCATAAAGTCAATTTAGCATGGGGAAAAGCTTGAATATTTTTTTAATTAGAAATTTAACACCAATGGTTAGTTTTTAGTATGTAATATTTGACAATAGGTAATTATTATGAGTATAGATTCAAATTCAGAAAACGGAGTCCTCCCTCATTAATTGGTAATTGTATACTTTGAAAAAATCTTGTAATTGAAGATTCCCATAGAGATTTTCTAAACAAAGAATTAATTTTTTGTAAATATTTTGCAGATATATAAGCTTGGAATTCCTCTAGAATGAAATTAATCTGGGAATAATATTTAAGAAATCTTATTTTATACATATTGGATACAAGTGTTTAAAATAAAATTTAAATAATAAAAATAGAATAATTATTATGATAATTATATAAATATATTAAAATATATGTATTATATTAAATTATATAAGTATAGTTTCAGCAACTGATTGATTCCTGGCTCTTGTTTTGGCACCTTTGATTCCTGACGCTGGCTTGGTATAATTAGCTGCACATGCCCTGTGAAGGAGGAGAGGCCTCAGAAAGGACAGGCCTCCGAAAGCACTTTGCAGGCCTTGTTCGGTCTCCCCCCCAGGCATTTTTTGCAGAGAATGAGAGCTAAAGGTTTTTTGGGGGGAGGGAGAAAAACCGGACACCGTAAGTCTTTTCAGAATCTTTATTCAAAGAGTAAAAAAAGAGCAAAGAGGGCTTAGTAGGCTTCTCAGCTGTTTTGAGGCCTTGCCTGGCCCTGCCCTCCCTGTTTTTTGCACTCATCTGCATTGCTGCCATAGGTACTGGTTCAATCGGGGCCTCCAAGCAGTTTTCCGGCATGGAGAAGCAGTTTTTTGCAGTCTTCTGCCCTGCTGCTCCTCACCCTTCCATTAGTACTGTTCAATGAAAGATTCAAAACCAAACAGGGAAGCTGCAAAAGCCCTCCAATCAGGAGAGGCTGCAAAATCCCTCCAATCCGGAGAGGCTGCAAAAGTCCTCCAATCAGGAGAAAGGAAACAAACCATATTTTGTCCAATCACAATCTCTTGAATTAAAAAATTGAAATAACTCACATAAAAAGTAATATTTTTAAAAATCCTTTCTTAGTGAGTGCCTAGATGCCAAGATGAACAGATCTACCAAATTTCAGATTTGCATCTTTAATAATTTGGGAGATCTGGTGATGAATCAGTGAATGGAATTTCACATTTATATATATAGATTGTGTCCTTTAGTATTGTAGTTTGACTTGTAGAGTGATTACTAGTATTCTATGACTGTTCAAATATAGACTGCCCCAAACCTATTAAAAAAATGTATGGCATGATGAATGTGTTTTGTGACATTGTTTGCCGCAAATGTTTTTATCTGTGACATGATGAAATACTTTGTGACATGATTGTACTTCATAACATGATGAATATAGTTTATGATTATAAATGCACCTAATATATACATGACATGATGAATGTACTTCATGATAATGAATGTATCGTAGAACTGTAATCATTGTTTGTCAATTATAGCCTAATGATTATAACCACAGTTTGTCAATTATAGCCTGTATGTAAGTATTGAGCATTTACACCAGAGAAAAATTCCTTATGTGTCCAGACACACTTGGCCAATAAATAAATTCTGTTCTGTTCTGTTCTGTTCTGTTCTGTTCTGTTCTGTTCTGTTCTGTTCTGTTCTGTTCTGATCTGATCTGTTCTGATCTGTTCTGATCTGTTCTGTTGCAGGTTCCAATCTGAGTCGGTCACCAGAACCAGAGCTTTCGTCTTCCAACCTTTCCGCCTTGTGCTGGAGCTCATTCTCATGAAACTTCTCTGTGTACTTTGGCCCATCTCTGAGGATGGATTCCAGCATGAATATGAAAGCTCCGAAGAC
The DNA here is from genome assembly GCA_032468095.1 of Pareas carinatus. Lineage (NCBI taxonomy): Eukaryota > Metazoa > Chordata > Lepidosauria > Squamata > Pareidae > Pareas > Pareas carinatus. Next base: position 20,803 of record JANHFO010004185.1, read on the forward strand.
AAAACCTCTGATCCCAATGACTGACCCAGATTGAATCCTGCAATTACTCCACTCTATTATTATCATTCTAGAAATGCTACTGGCATTGTCTCAACATCTGAATATTTGATTATGGAAGCAGGAAGGAAGAAAACACCATTGATTTATCTCTGGGCTTCCCAAACTTTTTCCCTTCCTTACACAAAACCATTAAACCCAAAGTCCTTTTTACCCAAACGTAGGTGATACACTTTAAGTCATTTCAAACAATGTCTCTGTTGTGATTGGTTAATGGATTCATGTGTCATTATAAAAAGAAATGCCACTTTTACCTACTTTGGGTTAATTGACCCACGTTAGAAAAGCACTGATTTCTCTGAAAGATAAATGGTAGAGTTGTAAAGTTGTTAAAACTGTTGAGGGAGGAGAAGGAATGCTTGGATATTTATGCATATTCATGCATAACCTTTAGATATGCTTAGAAATTATTTTTAGAATAACATAGAATGTTACTCTTTGGAATTACTACAATATTCCCAAACTGGAAAAATTACCTAATTTTATAACCATGTTTTTATCAGTTCCCATTCATAATTATTTTCAATGACTTCCTGGTAGCACATCTGTTCTATGATGTTGCGCTGGTCCATTCAGATAAAGCCCCAAGAGCAATCCCATTCATCAGGGTTTTGCTAAAAACCATTGGTCTGTTTTTGCAGGCAGAAATACAGCAATTTTAAAATTGGATTAGGTGATTTTTCAGGAAACATACACCCTATTGAGATTATTATTTTCTAAGACACTCATGAGCTTAAAGTAACCAGTCAAATCTTTGAAACATGCTTTCAGTCTTGCAGAACCCTGTCCATAGTTTCCCAATTATTTGCTTTCTGTCTTTTTCAGATGTCTCCCATCTCTCAAGGGCTCGGTGACAGCTCATAGCCTCCATAGGGTAGAGGTTTCACCATAATCCACCTTCATCCATTAACAGACACTCAATCACTAAAGTGCTTACCAGACTAAACATATTTATCCAACTGAATCACCCTTTACAATGCCAGGCTGCCAAAAGGCCTTGGCTATTAGCAAGAAACTGCTTTTAAGTGGGGAGCAGGGTTTTACCATTTGCGCTGTGAGGAGTGCGCTTACTTCCAGCAAACCGCTAAACCAAATTAACCTAGCTGCATCCTCATCAAAGGAACCAGATAGCCTGTTGCGAAAATAGAAAGCTTGGCCAGATCCTCTTTGATGGCCAATGGCAATGCAGAAAGAGAGACAACTCGGGCTACAAATCTGATTGTCTCAGATCTGCATTATTTCTGTTTTTCTGATTCAGACTTCCAATGGGAACTTTTCTTCTGCTTAAACATCAGTTTTCTTCCACCATCTCTCTCCTTCTCTCCTACTTTCATTTCCCCCCCTCTCTTAAAGGATTATTTGAGTAATTCCAAAGGGGCTTCCATTTTCCAAGGTTATTAGCATAATTGCAATAAGTGCTGTACTTGTTGACCGAAGCTCCTTTAATTCTAATTGCTCTTTTTCAATGCAATTACGTTGTAAAACGGCCTACATTAGTCAAAATAATAAAAAAGGGGAAAGAAATCCAAGAGACACAAATGTGGTAGTAATAATAATTCTTTTTATTAGCTAGCAAAGAGGAAGAGAGCAAAGTTCTTAAAAAAAACACAGCTTCAAAGTTCTGATGGTGAGAGTAGGTCGAGGTGGGGGGAGGGGAAACCAGAATCAGAGAAAAACTTACCTACCTTACAATCCTTTGATTAACCTGGAAGAAATCAAAAGCCACTGCTCAGCTCTCTCCCTCCCCCTTTCTCTTAAAGAAAGAGAAGAGGCTGCCACAGCTGCACGGGGGACCTTAAACATCACAGTCAGAATGGCATAAAACAAACTGTATGTTTGCAGTGTGACGTCTTAATAGTTTCAGATTTACTGGTATTAGGTCTGTTTAAATACCACTCACTTTCAAGTAAGCTTGACATTTGTTGGGCTTAGTATATTCTATTAATACTGCCTCTGTTTTAAAAAAAGGAGCGCTAGAAGGTGAGATTTTATTGTGTGAAAGCAGCTGCAGAAATACGCTGAAATTAATCAAGAGGTTCCTTTAAGATACACATGGCTCTGTATGGTTAGTCAGGTGACAGAAAGGTATATTTTAGAGGTTTTCTTGCTTAGCATAAATAAGCAAAAGTACTACATGTTAGATCCATATAAGGATCTGGGAGGGGATTCCTAGGGCGGAAAATCCCCGACCCGTGATTGGTTACCTTGTTGTTTTGAATACACTATAAATAGCCCTGCACGGGCCGTTTAAAGCCAGTTGTTACTTAGTCACCATTGCTAATAAAGTCATTGAAAAGAGTCTCCCTGCCTCGTTCTTCGAACCCGATCTACGGCTACTTCACTACAGTACTTCGGTTGGTGTTTGATTGCTGGACAGATGAGGCGGGAGGCGGGAGAGTTGATTAACAGTCGTTTATTGACATACAGCAGGCAGCTGTCAAACTGTCCACTGAACTCTCAGCACCGGGCGAGACTGGGCTGCTTGCTTTTATAGTAGGCACGCTTAGGCGCACCTTAACCAATCAGCGCTAAGCTGTCATTTCTCTTTTAAAGGCTGGCTCGGAAAATTCCGGGAAAACTGCTGTCAATGATCTGGTGAGTTAAGATGCAACACCCCTATCCCTCAGATGGTCCCATCCAGCTGCAGACGTAAGCGTCCAGGTAGGCGGGGCGTTTAGACAATCTACCGGACCTGCGCAGATCATTCTGCGCTGGAGATGCGGTGGAGAAGATTGTCCCCATCTGAGCCTCTGGGGTTGCCGCAGGTGGTGCCTGAGAGACTCTGGGGGTAGCCTCGTCCCGCATTGAAACCCTGCCTTCGGTCCCTCGAGTGTTCATCAGCCAAGCATCTGGTAAGTCACTGTTTTCTTCATCGGAGGTGTCTTGGGGGGGGGAGGGATGCTAGTATTAGGCCCTGGGTGGTTTCCCTCTGGTAAAGCCTTTGGCTTTGCCGCTCCCTTAGCTGGTCGATGTGACACCGCCATTTTGACCCATCGGACAGGGCAATCACATACGACCTGGGCCCCTTAATTTCTGTCACCTAACCCCAAACCCATTTGCTAGTTCCATTGTAATTCCTAGCATAGACCTTGTCCCCTATGTTAAGTTGTCGGGCTCGGTCGGCTTCCAATGTGGTCATGTCGAGCACGTTGTACAATGCCCCACCCAGTCCTGGATCTGCTCATCCATGTCTGGCCACCAGAAATAGACTCTGGCCAGAGATTTCATTTTTCAATTCCTGGGTGGACATCATGGAGGGTAGTCAGAACTTAGGACCTGAGGGCCTCGTGGAGAATGAACCCTTTTGCCGCACAGCAAACAGTCATTTTGGGCAGAAATTTCATGCCTTCTATTGAGGAATGGGCAAAATTCCTCATCCATAGGTGAAGAAGGCTACCTCCTTAAGGTTCAGGACAACACTGTTCTAAGGGTCTAGTCCATATTTTTGGTTCGAGCAACCTGCCCAGCAGTGACCAGGCCAGGCTGGCAGACTTCAATTAGAAGGATGGGCCTTTCCTCCCCCTCCTGTTCCAGTTTGATGGCAATGGAGCAATGGCTTAAAGCGTCCGCATGACCCAAAGCCTTGCCAGTCTTGATATCGGCCATTTTGGGGCACTTGAAGTGCCGAAGAAAGCCCGAAAGAGGCATTCGCCAAGAGAGTGCAAGTGAAGAAGAGCGCAGGGCATTGGCCCCGCGGATCGGAGCCACTTTAGACCCCTTTTCCCCAGAGGAAGAAACGGCACCCAGTCGCCATTTAGGAGCCAGCCGGAACACCGTGGAGAAACAGCAAACCACGGAGACAAGAACAAGAATGGAAGTCACAAAGAACAACTTTTAAACAATTACCTTAACAGTTACATCCAGCACAAAGAACAACTTAAAGTTAAAAACTTTGCCTTTTTAAAATCCAGGTGGGAAACGGAGAGAATTTAAAAGATCGGCCCTCCCGTGATGATTTAAGGAAGAGGCGAATGAAATATAAAGGGACTTGAGAGAATTAAGAAGAAGACTTAACTAGACTCTGAAAAGGGGATTACAAACTGTCCGAACTAAAACTTGGATAAAATTAGCTGGTCTAAACAAA
>JANHFO010004185.1:25043-35694 GCA_032468095.1 Pareas carinatus
GTAGAAAAGGTAAAAGGTAGAAAAGAGAAAGAAAGAGAGAGAACAGATTGAGTAGAAAAGGTAAAAGGTAGAAAAGAAAGAAAGAGAGAGAACAGATTAAGTAGAAAAGGTAAAAGGTAGAAAAGAGAAAGAAAGAGGGAGAACAGATTGAGTAGAAAAGGTAGAAGGTAGAAAAGAAAGAAAGGGAGAACAGATTGAGTACATTTGAAGGAAGAAAGGAGAGAGAAATAATAGATTGAGTGCATTTGAAGGAAGAAAGGAAACAACTCAATGTCTTGGTGGTTGGATCCTGCTGAAGATACTGTCTTACACTGTAGTAGCACCAAAGCAACCTTAGGCTTGGTGTTCACTTAGGTATGTGTCTGTGTGATGTATGTAGGACACATCTTCGTAAAATGTAGACAGAAGTTTCGACTAGCAGGTTGGCTTCCCATGTTTTGCTTCTTACCTTACTCAGGTGATGGAGGACAAAATCTGAATGAATGAAATGGGCCAAAATGGAGTGAGACTACCTTGAAACCAAATGACATAGGAATGAAATGTAGTGATCTTGAGGTGATTCAGTACATGATAAATTTGGAGGGCTATATGTAGGGAACTCACATTTTTAATGCTTCTCTTTGTAAAAAAGAAAAGAAAAACACACACCCTTTCTTCTAATATAAATTGGTGTAGTATAGACAAAAACTTTTCTTCTCAATATACTAATAATCTATTATGGGAGTGGCGTTTTGACATGTTGGGAGCCATGGTGCCTTCTAAAGGGTTGGTAAATTGTATAATTAAAATCACTTTTAAGATTCTATCATTCCTCTTACTGCTTCATCTCTGCAATAGAAGCAGTAAAGAAGGTTAATATCCCAGTTCAATCCTGTTTTATTTTTTCACTTATTATTCTATTGAAATTTTTTCCCATTTCAATATTAACATTTTTCAAATAAAAGTTTCAACCTCCCAACCATGGACCCTATGTGCCTTTTCTAGCCTCTGCCATTTCGTTTTTTGCTTCTGCCAGCTGAAACTGGCAGAATTCTGCCATTAAAATGACTGTAAATTGATAATAAACACTCCCTTTATCCTTCCATCTTTGAATTTCATGGTAGACTCATTTAGAAGGCAATTTCACGATTATTTATTTATTTTTTAAGTGAAGAAGATGAGCAAAACTGAATGTAATGAATAAAAAGAGGAATGAAGAAATTGGTGATGGGAAAATGTGATGCCTGGGTTGCATTTTTTTAAGAAGTGGGTTTTCAGCCTCCCCCCTCCCAAGAGCAGAGTTGAGAAGGGAGTGTGGTTTCTTCACTGCATGTAATGAGCATTTCTGCCTTGCATCTTTGGTTTGTGTGAAAACGCAGGATAAGAAAGTCGTGATGACTTTACTATTCTTAAGAGACTGGCAAGAATTGGTTGCCTAGCAGAAAGACTCTGAACTGTTATGGAACTGAAACCTTTGGGAGACCTTAAGAGCCTCCCTGTTTTTTTAGAAATAGAAATATTATTGGCGGTTGCTCTGGCGTGCCAGTCATGCTGTAGATGCGTATGCAGTGCCTATAGCGCAAATGGGAATTCAAAGATAATTGTTAGAGAAAAACTGTGCAAGGAAGTAAATCCTATTCTTTTTAAACCTACAGGTTTGCAAACCACAGTGTCCATTACCAACAGGACCCAGGACAGTAGTGTACAAAGACGGCTATGAGTAGTCCCAGTGCCAAGCCAACATGTCTGTCACAGCCTGTGGTAAAGAGCGTGATGGTGTATCGCAATGGTGACCCTTTCTTCCCTGGGCGGCGTGTGGTTATCCATGAGAAGAAGGTGTCCAGTTTTGATGTCTTTCTAAAGGAAGTGACCGGTGGTGTGAATGCTCCTTTTGGGGCTGTGCGAAATATTTATACACCCCGCGGTGGGCATCGCATCCGGCAGCTAGATGAGATTCAAAGTGGAGAGCACTACGTTGCTGGTGGCAGGGAAGCCTTCAAAAAACTAAAGTAAGTAGCCATATGTTTATTCCAACTGATATGATATAGTAAATGAAATGTGTGATAATTTAGATAGCACTATACAAGTCCTCCAAGGGGTATGTGTGTAAAAGCATTGTTTTTCTTTAGAGTTAGAGGCTCAGATCCCCAATCTTTCTCTTTGTCTTTCCATGTATGTATCTTTATGTCCCTATGCCTTTTTCTCTCTCAGAAATGATGGAACAGTTAAGTGAAAATTTCTGTTCCAATATCATTAACAATTTTGATTAATTGAATTTTGACTTAAAGCTACTGTCCAAACAGCAAGTCATTTGGAATTCTTTGTATATCTTTAATGTCAGAGGTCCTCACTTTCAGTTACCATGACCAATAAAAAAAGAGTTTGTAGATTTGGTCCTAGATATCTGAAAGGTGTCATATTACTAGCCTCAGTAAACATACTAGGGTGACTAAAAGGCAAAAGAGGTCTGGTAACAGTAGTGTGGAACACACTGGTGTAACAGACTTAGCTTGTCAAGCAAGCTACTCCTGATGAAAGTTTGTGGATCATTAACAGAACATTTACAGCATTGAAGCCAAACTATAGTTCCCATAATTCATTATGGAAAGTAGAAATGGGGCTGACTATAAAATAATGTAAATCAATATGAGTTTAGGAAATAGATATGTTTTAGTTGCCTGCTTTTAGAAGTAAAACTTGCTGATATTCGTGTGTTCTTCTAATAGGTGTTAATAAAATAATGTCAGAGATAATATATATGTACACACACACCTTTTCTATCCCTGTGCTTTGCTGTCTCTTTGGTTTAAACACTATTGCCTATAATCTTCTCCTGTGGCTAATTAATTACAGTATAGTTAATCAATTATTAACAAAAAGATTCCAAATTCTGCAGAAAATTACACTTTTTAAAATTAAGCAAGTTAGTGCATTGCATGAATTTACCAATACATGTTTATATATAATTATTGTCTTGTATGATGGTGTTTTTACTTTTGATAGATTTTATTGTTTTAGAGCTCACTGAAATACATGTTTAAGAATTTGACCTCATAAGCTTAGAAAAGAGCCAGATTTGTATAAAGACTTAGAAATGTAGAATGTGGACTTTCATATTTATAGAACTTGTAGAATGTTTATTAAATAACAATAAAATATCCTAAGATGTGGAGTATAATCCTGTCATCATATATTATTCATTTCTTGTCATTTTCTGGAATTGTAACTCATATTAAGCTTATTACCACTATAATGTGGCTCGTCGGTTAAGCACTTGTCTAATGAATGCACTGCAGAGCCAGCCAAAGTTGTCAAGCTTTTCTAGTAAATAAAAAAAGGAAATATTCCTAAAAAGTCTACTAAAAATTGAGTTTGTCACATGGGTATAATGTTTTGGCTGGTTATTAGGAAATAAACATGAAAATACAAAAGTATAAGGCAAGAAGAAAAAGAATATTCTTGTAAATATAGCACTGAATAGCTGAACTTTGCAAGTTTTTTACATTTTATAATAGTAAACAGCCTATTTTCTTTTCTTTTTTCAGTTATTTGGATATTGGAGAGCCAAAGAAAAGATCTGTGGAAAATAATAATGAGGTAGTGTATTTTACATATTAATATAAATCTGTATTACATTTGAAGTACAAAAAAGATAAACGTTTATTGATATAGATCTCAGTCTGTTCTGATTTATTGGGAAATCAAAGGGACATTTTTGAGTAAATGTCTATAGCTTTGCTTTATAAAACAGTATTTACAGATTAGATTAAAGCATAGATGGTCTGGTTTAATGAGATTTGTGAATACGGATATTTTTGTTTGCTCATGCAGCAATAGTTAAACAAGTAGTTTGCTGTCTGAGCCCAGCAATATTCTCTAATTTTTAAGAAGAGATTTAGAAAACTAAAATCTAGAAAACTGCATTGTCAAACCAGTCTGATTAATAGAATACTATTTTTTTGGCTGTTGCATCCTGTGCTCCTGCTTTCTGCTCTGTATCAAGCTAGGGTTCCCATCTTTGAAATGCAAACATCCAAATGATCACTAGATGGAAGCAAAGAGATGGGTTTTTTTTTGTTAATCTTTGCTACCTCTAATGACCTTGTGAACTTTTATAGTCTGGATACTTGAGGGACTTGGCAGTTTACAAATAAGACAGACAAACCAACCAACATGGTAACTCTGCTCAGTTTCTCATTCAGGTGCAATGGCAAAATTGTTTTCCATACCGTAACTTTCGTGAGACTTCTACTGCTTGATATTGCTGAAGTGGGTTCTTGAAAATTGGGACTTTATGGTCTTGAGGTTATGGAGAATGCCATTGATGTTTGTCTGCACAATCAGGGGAACCAGAGGTGTAAACTAGAGGTGTAAACCATAATTTGTTCACCACTAATTTACAAGAGTACAAGAATTATTTTAATTTTCAAATATATTCTGCTCTAGATTGATACTTTTAAAGATATTTTTGTTGCATTGCCTTACTCTGTTTGAGAACTTTTTTCTCCCTAGAGAAAAGATTTTGAAGAATGAAAAATTGGAAACACTAAGCAAATATAATGCCTACTGTATTTGGTAAAATATGTGAGAGAATGAAAACATATCTTACAAATAAAAAGAAATATTGCAATTTGAATGATTAATTTGTATGAATCAAAATGTATAACATACTCATTTACATAATATGGAGGATAGATGAAAGGATAACATGAAATTTAGATGAAATTAAAAAGTAATACAATGCTGTTGGATTATTTAGATAGCTTTATTCTTTAGAATTCTTTCCATGTCTATTGCCTCAGTTGTAATATTAATAATTTTTGAAGATGAGCACTTAAATCCAATTACTAATATTACTGTCTACTGCCAGTTGTCATAATTGGGGTTAAAATTGTGATTGAATCTAACTGATTTATAATTATTGAGAATTTTTTTGATTTTTAAATGGAAAATTTTAAATAGGATTTAAAGTGGGTTACCTATAGAATTTTTATTCGGCATTGGCTCAGCTAAATTCCTTCCATATTTAGAAGCATATGTTTTGCAAACTTGTAAAGGAATGGCATGATTTCTGGTATGCATTAACTCAATTAGAACAGAAGTTTTCAGCCTATGGTCCTTGGACCTCTTGGCAGGTGAAGAAAAATTTGGAAAAAGTAACAAATGAATTGCGGATTAGTAATTTGTCGAATTTGTGGGAATGGGGTCCGCCATGTAGCAACGACATGTTTTGGAGTCCACAGCTCGGAAAAGTTTGAAAACCTCTGAATTAGAAGATAATTCATCCTCTTTGCAATAGATCTATAGATACACAATTTAGCACCACATTAAATAATTTCTGTCTTTGTAAATCTAAGAAATAAAAGCTTCTGCCTGTGATAGAAGAACTTGGCATTGAATCTTGTTGGATCTTGTTCATGACATGGATCAAAAATTTAAATACGATTTCCTGAAAGGTCTTGAGATACCTTGCAGGGATATCATCAAGTCCTGATGATTAATTCAATTTCAGTTTCTGTATTGCTTCTTTGGTTTCAACTTCTGTTATTAATCAAATAAGGTTTCCACTTGCTGCTCTGAATTTTATGAATAACAATGAATCTACATACTCATCAGTAATTAGATGTTTATTTACTATGTAATCTAAGGCAATAATTAACAAATTTCCCCAACATCTCTTTCTTTTCTACTTTTCAGTTCTTAAATGGCTACCAAGTTCTGCAATTATTTACCACATTAATCAATAGCCAACAATCTATATTTTGGATTGTCCTTAAGTAGTACTTTCATTAACTTGAAAACTGGAAGTTTTATATAGCCCTCATAATTATCTACTGTCTAATTAGCTGTCTAATTTTGTGACAAGTGTTAAAAGGTTGTTTATTTTGAATAAGTTTTGGATAATGTACTTTACATAATTCATCATTTCGAAAGCTATATCATGTTAGCTGCCTTTTTCTCAGTTACGATGTCCCAAAGGATGTATATCTTTCCTAGGGAAACTAAAGTGCCTGCTCTATGTTTATCATAGTTGCTATTTTTGGGCACCTTTTCTCTAATGGAACATCTTTCTGATGCTGAAATATTAAAAAAAATTAACAGTATGCTGAATGTATTCTTTTTTTTAAATTGGAACCTTTAAATCATTTTAAACCAACAGTTCTGTCCCTTGTTTCTATCCTGAAATAGTATCTTCTGCAAAGTCTGGGGTTATCAATACACTTAATTTTGCTTAATCTAGATTTAGTCTGAAGCACCATTGCAAGAAAATATGTTTCTGGGAACCTACACAGAAGTTTGTTTACTTACCAATTGTGTATATTTGCAACTTACTTAGAGAGGGAAAGATTTTAGAAGTTCTTGAGCTTCAAGTTATTATTACTTTTATAGATGTGTGCAAGGTAACAATCATGACCATTCATTCAGCAGCCATTTGAAGTTAGAATAGTGCTGAATGACTGGTTCTCAAAAATTATTCCCCCCCCCTCCCATGGTCACATGATAAAAATTATGCCCACATTTAAAATCTCAGAGATGCCTCAACTCTTCCCATCTTCTTCCCATCTCTGCCCTTTTGGCTGTCTTACAATCTGCCCTGAAAATGCCCTCCCCACTATGCTTTCTGCTGCCCCCATCATTCTCAGCTGATCTTCCCTGTCTTCTTTTTAGTGCTGCTGCTGAGACACACCTGGGGCTCAAAAATGCCCAAACAGCAGGTGAAGAAACAAAGCCATGTTTTAAAGATTTGAATAACTTTTAACTGTCTTAATTTTTCTCTCAGGACTGGATTCAAGCAGTGCAACTATGCCTTAGCTTGTGATATTCATGGTTTACTAAAACCATTGTGACTAGATTTACAGATCCATGCTAAACTAAAACTAAATAGATCAAATTGCAATTTTTGTCTTACTGTTGTTTGTTTCTCCATCTGCTGTGTTTTTAGAAATATTTAGATTTTCTTTTTTCTTTATTAATCAATGTTGTCTTTCACATATATTTATAAGTACCTAGGAAGCCTGGGTTCGTTCAACATGCTAAAAACAAGCTAAAATTATTAGCTTGTTATATATCATGCTGTGGGTAACCCAGCTATTACCTTAGTATATACTGTATTAGTTAGACCCTTATGTTAGACATAATATAGTTTGGGTTAGGTAGTCTTTGACTTATGACCAGTCACTTAACAACTACTCAAAATTACAATGGACTTCAAAAAATCTTCTTATTTTTCTTTGATCTGTAGAAAAAGACACTTCCTTCCGCTGTGCATGAGGTGAAAGAAACTGTGACATTATCTCTGTTAAAATGTGATTAAACCACCATTTTCTCTACTGGAAGTCATCCCCTTTCCTTGTGGAAGTTGTAAAAACAGTCATAAAATTGAGTCCAGTCACATGGTGCCTTGATTTATGATTGCAATGACTTGCAACCAAAATTCTGACTCAATTAGGGTCATACGTCAAGGACTGCCTGTGGAAAATTAGAAAAATTAAAAAAAATCTTAATCTGGATTAGAGTTTAGCTTGTTGGCGAACCTATTCAAAAAATTGAGCTTCCATTCTTTTGAATAGTAGTTTTAATTTTGATGCAAGAACTGCAAAAAAAGGCTAGAACTGAGTTGTTATCTTTCTTGAGTTAAGATTTTGCCAAGGAACACATTTTAACAACACTAGAATTGCTGTAAACTATGAAAAAGCCCATCCAGTCCTGGATTATGTTTTCATATTGACCATTAAACACAAAGCACCCTCTTATGTATGCTTAATAGCTGCTGATATTCTATTATTATTCAGAACCATGCTAGATCTAATTCTGGAGGTAGTATCAAATAGAATAACCATGATTAGTGTCTTCTGGTAAATATCATTAACTGCCATAAATCTATCTTTATAGTCCTTTTAACTGCCCCTGTGCAAATATTTGAGCAAATAGTTATTGGAAAGATCAAATAATGTTAAGCAAATAATTCTAAAATGACTTTTACTTCCGATACTTTCCATAGAAAGTACTATATACTTCTCTTCATGCAGCCTAAATTTTATTTATTTATTTATTTATTTATCTACTTATTTACTTACTTACTTACTTAACCTACTTTCCCCCTGACTGGTGTTCAGTTTGTAATCAGCTTCTATTCCAAGAACTTTTTTACAAGTGCTATTACTATGTCAGTATCCCCACTGGTGCACTTAATTTCTGATTCTTAAATGTGAAATTTTATATTTGTTAATTTTTATTCTGTAATGCTTAAATTGTTTCTCTAATTGATCAAAATTATTTTGAATTTTATTTTTGTCCTCCAGTATGTTAGCTATCTCAGACAAAAATATATTAGCTGCAAATAATTGAAAAGCAAGGCCTCTTTCTCCTCTTCTAATCACAGGGCAAAACCTGAGGCACCCTAGTCAATATTGTTATTCCCGGTTTGATGAGAAATCAAGGATTAATATTCTTTGTGATTTTTGAGCAATTTATGTATATATTTATCATGCCATCCAACCTGTGCATATTTAGTTGCTAATCAGACTAAAAGCATGGACATGCTTTGCTGAAATCAAAATTTTATTATAAGTACAGGTAGTCTTATGACTAGTTGCTTAATGATCAAAGTTACAACAGACCTTCCAGAACTACTAATGACCCAGATTTGAAGTTCTGACGGCCAGTCCCCCTTCTCCTCATGTTCACATGATGACATTTTGAATTTTCAGCAACTGATTCTTGTTTACAGCCATTTGCAAAATCCCAATTTATGACCCCCCCCCAAAAAAACCTGACATTTACTTCCAGTTTCTGGCCAAAAAACGCCCATTGTGGACAATGAATTCATTTAATCAACACTGCAGAAAAAGTTGTAAATTCAGGTGCAGTTATGTGGTAACTTGCTTAACGACTGGCACAACTTACAATTATAATTCTGAGCTCAACTGCTTGTTGTAAGTCAAGGACTACCTGTATAGCATTCTCTATAATCTTTTAATTGGGATGTAATCCAATGAAAATATAAATTAGTCCTCCAAGTTTTATTCTTGATAACATTCTGACTTCTTATATTTACAGTATGGAACTCGGCATCTATATAGATCAATATGATCTTCAGAACTTTCTCAGAGACTATTGCCTGAATGACTAGTTTGTAGTTTTTATCTTTTGCTTCTTATTGTTCTTCTCAGGATTGAGATATTTTCCTTTGAAGTTGTCAGGTATTGCATTGTTCTTCAGGTTTGCTCAGAGATAAGATATAACATTTATCTAAACTATTAGCTAGTTCCTTTAATACTAATAAGGCAATTCATTTTGTCTTGTAAATTTAAACTCATTTGCAGTACATAGGTATTCTTTGACTGAGTTTCTATCTCATCTTCTTTCTCCCTCTTCTTCCTTTTCTTCACAATTGCCTGACGGAACAGTTTTAATAAATGTTGAATAGTTTCTTCCTTTTTATCTGTCAGCAATTTTTCATTTTCACTGAGCAGCGATGTACTGATTTTTTCTCTCTTCCTTTTATTCTGAACCTATCTAAAGAAATCCTTTTTGACTTTTTTAGCATTCTTTGTGAATCTCAGTTCATTTGAAGCTGTAACGCTTCTGATACCATTTCTACAATCCTTAATGATCTGTACATAATCTTCCTCTTTTCATCTCATATAGGTTATCTTTTTATTTTTATTTTCAGGGCTCCAGTATATCTTTCGTGCAGTTACTTTGGCTGCCTCTACTCCCTCTACTGCCCTACATTCTTTTCCTCATGATATTTCCAGCTGTGTTTTTAATACTTCCTTAGAAACTCTCGCCAGTCTTGAGCTTCTTTTCCAATTAGCTGCTCTTGCCATGGAATCCTATTTGTTGAAATATGGTTACTTGAAATTGAAATATGTGTTCAATTACATCCAGCTTTCGTTTCCTTAAATTCAGGAATGCCAGTATTATATGACTGCTTTACTTTGAGCCTTTTGGTATTCCTGCTTTCTTCTTTAACAATGTAAGTATTCCCTGTTGGTTATCATGGTCGAGGATAGCTCTTCTTCATCCTTTGAATGAAATGTTATCAGCAAGGAAAGTAGGAAACAACTGCAGAACGACCATATTTGGCAGAGTTTAGCTTCTCATCTTGAGACTTCCCATCACTACTACTTCATGTCTCTTGGAAACATCTGCAATAATTGCTGTTGTACCAATTGTTCTGTTTTGTTTTGAATTATAATCTTCCCAGAGGATAATTGTTATCCACCTGACTATAAATATAAAGTCTGTAAATATATGTAGTTCCACATGTGCAAAAAAAGTTGCTGACCGACATCTTACAGGAAACTCTTCTTCTGTAAGATGCTAGAACAACAATCTTCTTTTTGTAAATGTTTCTTTTTAATGACATTCAAAACAAATACTTGTTGTCTCATGAACCTCTTGTTTTCTTTAAAAAAATGTATCTTTTGAGCAGCACTGTAAAGTTGTAGAATAAACAAGAAAATAATGAAATCTTGAGAGAGAGAGAGAGAGAGAGAGAGAGAGAGAGAGAGAGAGAGAGAACATTTAATTATTCAAATACTTATGGTTTGAATAATCCAGCTCTTAACTACTGCATGTTTTTAAAGATGTAGCTCTGTAAGTTGTTTGGTAGTTAGTATCTTGGTAACCTAATGAGCGCTGCAAGACACATACACTGTTATTC
>JANHFO010004185.1:41501-69964 GCA_032468095.1 Pareas carinatus
TATCTATCTATCTATCTAAATTTATATACCGCCCTTCTCCCGAAGGACTCAGGGCAGTGTACAGATAACATAAAAATTTAGCATTGAACTTTGACAATATTTACAAAATATATATGATTTCTGTATATTCCGCTGATTTTCTGAAACAGAGTATGCATATACAATCTGCAAACTCTGTCCCTTTCCAGATGAAGTTGGAAAATTAGCATGATTTTAATACTTTGCTTGAGAATTGGCCTGCTCTTCAGCAATGGGAAAAGAGATAATTTTTCATGGTGTATCTGTTTTAGAATGATCAATGATAGAAATGATTTCATAGGATTTTATAGGAATTCATATCATTGGGAAGTCAATATAGAAAGACACAAATTATGCCTTTCCTGGGAGAACATTCCCTATATGGAGTACCATCACAGAAAAGGGTCTCTTGATCCTTGTAGAGATCCACCTCTCCTCATTTGGTGTTGAAACTTGAAAGAGGGTTGTGTTTGTAAATTCACAGCAGCTGTGTTTCCATTCAGTGTCATTTATATTGAAGAATATCATTTTGAGATATGTAGGGAGTGGTAAGGAAAGAGAGATTGCCATCTCTTTATTAGAGATGTCCATCTCTTTATTAGACTAGACCAGGAGTAGGAAACTTTGACTCTTTTATGACTTGTGAACTTCAGCTCCCAGAATTCTTGAGCCAGCTATGCTTACTCAGGAATTCTGGGAGCTGAAGTTCACAAGTCATAAAAGCCACATTCCCCACCCCTGGACTAGACATACTCAATTCCTGCAAGGGTTCTTTATGTGTTTTAGCCTCCAGTCCCCTAAACATTTTTGTTGCTTTTCTCAGCATTCTTTCTAGAGGCTCTTTTTATATCATGGCAATCAAAACTGAATGCAATATCCCAAGTGTGATCTTACCTCACACTACATGCTATATTTTGAATATGCCTGAATTTTGAGTTTTAGTACATTTTAATGTATTCCATTTGGTATCTAAATGTTAAATAGATATGTTTTTGATCAATGGAATGAGGTATAGGCCAATGCAATGCGCTTACAAATCAGCATAACTTTGCAAATCTCAAATGCCTCAGTCATACCATATTCTCCCATAGGATTACCTTATTTTAGAACGTGTTGTTTTCTAGAAAGGCCAAGGCAGTCTGAAGTATTAGTGACTTGTCTAGAAACAGGTTTCTGCAATATTTATATTTGTGATACAGAGTTTTCCAGAAGTATATAATGATACTGCACCATCAATAATAAGTTCAGGTCATTTATTTCCAATCAAGAGCAAGAGTGTTCAACTTTTAATTCTATGGACTATATTTGGCCTTTGACTGACAAGCCAGGGATCATACTCCAGTAAATTGATGTGTGTGTGTGTGTGCTCGCACACTTTTGAGTCAGTGTTGACTCCTGGCCATGACAGGTTTCTGCAGTTTCCTTGGCTAGATTCTGGAAGTGGCTTCTCATTGCCTTTTTCTTTCTAGGGCTGAGGGAGAGTGACTAGATCAGGAAAAAAAATGTTGAATAGGACAAACACTAAGTATGATTTTATCCCAATTAAGTTAAAAATTATTTACATCAATTAAATTCAGTTAATATGAGTATAGTATTTGTTGTGTACTTATTCTATTATATGTTTATTCTATTATATTTAAATGATAAATTGACAGCAATTTTGAAGGGACTCTAGGGAGAATTTCACATCCAGGGCTCTTGTGGAAACTGTTTATGTATGTGTAGCTTAGACAACTATCTTGTATAATATGTTGACTTGTTGAGACACTTTGTTTGGTTTCATCAGCATGCAGAAAATGTAATTGCATACCCCTGGGGATATTTTTGAGTGACTTTTTATAGTATAGCTCTTCAGCATATAGGGCACACATTTTTTTTTAATGCAGAATGTATAGAAAAGTGTGGTGGCATCTCCAGCTACACTGAAAGGAGATGTTAAGAGAGGGACGAGCTTAGAATCCGTGCATTACAGATAGGCCTGGCCTTCCCCAGAATCCTGAAGCCCTATCTGACCATTCCCAAGAGAATGCAGTAAGTCCAATGAGATTCTTGTAACATAGGTGACTAACAAATAAAGTTTCTGCTTGAGAGTATTCAGGAGTGTTTCTGGTTCCTTGCACCTGAAATTTTTTTTAATTTTGAAGTAGTGATACATCCCAATCTTGTTAACTAAGTTTTAAAATGGTTTTTAGAATAAGTGGGCAGTTTGAGTCTCTTATAGTTGTACATATTGGTTATTGAATATCTATTTCCAAAGGCCTCTTAGCACAGAATTTTTGAAGGGATTGAGATTGGAAACCTGTTTAATGAAAAACATCTGTTTTTAGAATACATGCGTAAAAGTGCTGATGCTGTATGGATTTTACCTTTTGTTTCTAGTAGTTAATAACAAAAAAGATTTTAGCTAGGTGTTGACGTGTGCACACGAAAACATTTTCCTAATTCCACAGAAGGAAAAATAATGTTTTATTATCTAAAGACTGAAACAATCACTGTCATTCCATAGATAATGCTTCCTATGATTTTTCACTGAAAGTGTGTACATGTTCATTTGTGAGACTCCAGATTATTGAGGAAGTTCCACTGACCAAGGAATGATTCATGTATATAAATAACATATTTGAATACTTTTCTTGAACATTTTAAAAATGTTGCTTTTCAGAATATTTGGAAACGATGAATTGAATTATAGATAGCTATCAAATGGGAGAATATCTTCAAAGAAAGAAAACATGTTATATAATCTATATATTTACAAATGTTTATTATATTCAATCATGTATGTTAAAGAACATAACTTTATAAATTAATAAATAATTAAGAAAAAGATTTAAAACAGTTCATATTTATATAGACATCTAAATATATAATCCTGAATTAGCATCATTTGTGTGATTTTCAGATTTATGTTCTGTATAAAATCTTGGTTCCAGATAAGGAGCCTATTTCAAAAACCAATCTATTTCAACTAAGTAATCTCAGCTACAAATTGTAAATTACTAATACAGTCGGAAAGCACAGGTGGAAGTTTTCTTTTCAAACCCTGGTGCATTCTGTATCTGGTAACTCCAGTTTCTTTTTTTGAGCATAAAGGAAATTGTTACGAATTAATCTCAGAAATGTTAAAATCATGGTGTATTGAATAAACACATTGCAATTTAATAATTTAATACATATTACATCCTAATCAAGCTTAAACAGCATCTACAACACATACCATATTTCAACATTTTTGAATGTAAGAAACTTTAAAGATAAACATAACCTTTTTTAGTCAGTGGCACTAGGTCATACTGACAAAAAGAGAGAGATGTCTTTCCAAGCCACTAGGCATGAACTATGAAAAACAGCTAAGAAATTAGCAGAACTGACATAGGTAGGAGAGCAACATTTATCTGATTGCTGATTCCACAACATTCCATGGCATATTTGTAATGGCACTAATTCACTTCTGAAGTGCAAATCAATTATCTAGCAACAAAAAAATCTAAAGGCTAGAGGGGAAAAGCAAAACAGAAGCCCTGCAAATGCATATCTAAAACGCAACTATAATTATACAGAGATGTGCACTGTACCATTGATTGTTAATGTACAAAGTCTCTCAAAATACTGATGGAAAAGATTAAAAAAATAGATTTAAAACAAACTAATGCAATATAAATACATGAGGTTTTTTTTTGGGGGGGGGTCTTTCAGGTGAAGCCAGTTACCCACAGCAGAATTAATGTGTCCGCACGCTTTCGAAAACCTCTTCAGGAGCCATGCACTATATTGTAAGTATTTATTTAAATCATTTATACTCTTACTTTAGCCAGAGACTCTCTCAGTATAATGTACAGATTAATGAAAAGAGTTCCTGCCCTGCAGCTTACAGCCTAAAAGACTTAATAAAGAAAGAAAGGAAAGTAGTAGAGTATAAAAAGAAAATAAAGATTACTCACATGACTGTTCTTAACATTATAAAGATTTAAGTGGAATGCTCCCCCCCCTCACTTAGTAAAATGATCATTAGGTGGCCACTGGGGGTGTGCCCAAGCGTGAAAACATTGACATATAAGTCAGACTTCCTTGTTTTCTAATAAGCATGTTGTATTGCTGAATATTCAGACATTTGTTAATTTTCTATAATTTTTTTTTAGCCTGATTGCTAATGGTGATCTTGTAAGCCCAGCAGTGCGTCTTTTCATTCCAAGAAAAGCACTAAATCAGTGGGATCGGGTTCTTGAAATGGTTACTGAAAAAATTACACTCAGAAGTGGAGCTGTACACAGGTAAGATAAAATTGCCTATCACAGATACTGTTGAACTTTCAGATAACATCCTCTGAATTGTAACTCAGCAGGAACAGCTTCTAATGTGAACATGCTGTAGGATTTTATATTTCCAACAGATTCTTTGTCACCTTTGTTACTTGATAGAAATAAGTTCATGAACCTTTAGTATGTGCATGTTTGGTATTCATTTGTTTGGCAGTTCTTGCCAGGATTTATACTGGCAAGTAGAATCCTGTAGGTGATTTTCTGTCTAGAGAAGGCTTTGGGAATATAAAGTATTTTCTGATTAGAAAGCAGTGGTTGATGCTAAATATATTGCAGAAGTAAGTTTTGGTAGAGATAATATTATGAAAGCAAGTCTTTGCATTGGAATGAGACAACTCATGCTGACCAACTCACCTCGACCAACTCACCTTGGCCATCTCATTGTGGCCGACTTGCCCCGGCCAACTCCCCACCACCAACTTGCCGAAGGGCAACGTGCCACAAGACAGCCCACCATAGGTCAATTTAATGTGGAATAACTCAAGTGAGGGGCAGGTAAAAATGCAGTTCACCCTAGCCTAGAGTACCTCTAACTTGAGAAGGTTCAAATCTAAAGCAAGACAAGACCTGCTGAATTCACTTGTCCCTCTCTTTGAGTTATGCCCCATCAAATTGTCCTACAGTGAGTTGGTTGTGGTGAGTTATCTCGCACTGAGTTGGCCGGGACAAGTAGGCCGTGGTGAGGCGGCTGGGGTGAGTTGTCCTAGACCCATCTTGTATTACCAACATTTATGGTGTTAGGCAGGAATCCAGACAGAATGCATTTCATTGAGATCTATACAAGAAAGAAAGGCCCAGAAAGTAAAAGAAAATATAGTATTTAGACATATGTCAATAGTTTCTTTGCTTTAATTGTTTATTTGTCATTTTCAGTAATGTGTGTTGATTCAGTAAAGGCATTATCTAAATTAAGCAATTATGGTTTTGACCATAATTTGCAGAGGTCAAAAATCTTAGTCAAAAGAGATTTTCTTACTCTGAACATCTTCTTTAGAACTGAGTTTTTCTAACGTCAAGTAGAAATTCATTGCTTTCATGGATGTTATGATCAAGTGTAGAATCAACTGATACTGATCAGAATGCTGCTTCCTTGATGCTGGAGATAACATACAGGAACCTAACTTCTAGATCTTCAATGTGAAATGTCTATTGTCTTATATTTCAAGCTCAATGCTTTAGCAACAATTACCATATTTTTCCATCTGTAAGGCACTACTCTTTCTTTACAATACTTACCTAAAAACGGAGACGCGTCTTATACATGAGCAGTTGCAAAACTGCCGAAACAACCTAACAGTTTTCCTCCAATCATGAATTGTATGTAAATAAGGGGCGTCTTATACATGGGGGCGTCTTATAGACTGAAAAATACGGTACATTGCTAAACTTAAGATAGCAGGGATTTCAAACCAGGATGACTCTCCATTCTATGGTCTTTGTCTTGCTCCCTAAAACATTTGTAATGCTACTTTTATAGTTTCTGCTGTTGCCTTAGACGTTCCCTGCTCATATTTATAGACTATTGCTTATCTGAGTGGCCCGAAAAATCTGTCCAATATGAGTAAGGTCATTTCACTATGAAGATTCAGCGTGAAAGTGCTTAAAAATAGATAAAAATATATTATTTCTCTTAGCCTGTGAACTGCATCTCCACATTAGATGCAAATAACTTTTTATTCCATTTCAAATATTAAAATGTAGGAACAGGAATGTATTAGCTACCCTTTCATATGGAGCTGGTTTCTCTCATGGGTAGTGGGAAAACCCCTGAAACTGATTATTCACGATCATTATTTGGCATGAAAAGATGACTAGGCCTGTTCAAAGGGTGGGCAGTATAAGAATGTGCAGGTAACTTGTTTTGGGTATAAAGGTAGTATATTATTATAATAGATTTTTTATTCTCATTACTACATGATGCTATTCATTCTAAGAAAAAAAATCCCTTATGAGCAATTTGCAGGAATTGGATTAAATCAGGCAAATCATACTTCTGGATTCAGTATAGCCTTTAGTTTGAGAAAATGTTTATGAAATGGATGCAGATGTTCCAAATTTATAGCAGTACATTTTTATACCTCAGTTCATTTGGCATTTCTTTAGTATAGAATAGTATAGTATAGAATAGGCATCTTTAACTTCCTGTTTATCTCATTCTCTTTTCATATCCCATTTGGGATGGAAATTATTACCCAAATTATTTATTCTGGTATGTTGTACTGTATTTTTGCTTTTCTGTTTGAAGTAGCTCTAATTATTATAAAAATGTGCCCTTTGGGGGTTTGAGCTAGCATTTTTCTCATGAATAGAATAATCTGAGGGAACTCATTTATCCAAACAGTTCTTAAGAACAATGCAGCTCTCTGTTGCGATCCCCTTCTCCATTCTAGCCAAAAGAGTTATATTTGACAAAACGTAAAGTGATGTCATTTAATTAATAATTGACAGTACTGATGACTGTTTTTCCTTGTGAATGCTTTCCATTACATTACAGTCTTTCTGCTTTTTCCTTTGCATTTTACAATTTTGAGAGCTAAATGACCTTATTTCTGCAAGATTTATGATCCGATTCTCAGTTACCTATCTTTAATCTTAGAACATGCTTTGGAGGGGATATTGGTTTTGGGAGTACAGGATTGTTATATTTTTAAGCAATTCTTAGGTAAGCTACTCTTCTTAAACAACTATTTAGCGCAAAGAATGAAAAATATGTTCCAAATTGATAGTGTCTTCTATTTCTTTTAGTGATAGTAACTCTGAAGGACATTAATTACCATATCACACTTGATTTTTTTTTTAGAATTGCTAACTCAATCCAAATCACTCCTTTTGTTTGTGGGAAAATTGTCGCGAATGGCAATAACATGACTCCAGGATGCTGTGATATTATAATTGCAAAGCTGGTTGCCGAGCGCCCGAATTCCAATTGCATGTCCACAGGGATGCTGCAACGGCCACAGCTATGGGAATTTGTCATTATTAGCCCTCATTCAGCCCCATTGACTTGTGAAGAGGCATCAGGGAACATTGTAAATGAGGATCACGTGACTATGGCAGCATGGCTACGTTGCTGAACGCAGCATGAAGTGGCGAGAACTTTTTTAAAATTTCATTCCCATGGGAGTGATGAATCCCAGCATTCTGCAGATTAGTCCATTTGAGGTACTTTGGTTGAGAAAGTTTTTGCCCTATGCTGCACCGTTTTGCACAGTTAAAGGTTTCAGACATAAGAGTTTTAGCAGCGTGTAGATAAGAGAGATTTCAACAGGGCATTGTGCTTATTTATTTGGTTTTCCTAGTTTTCTGTATATCAAGTTTTTGTATTTGATATCTTAAGAGAGCACACTAAACTACTAAAATTTATTACTGTTTAATAATTAACAGGGTAGTTACTGTGATTTACGGTAACAAGACTCCATTAGTCAAAAATCCAGTAAAGACTGTTAATTCTGATAAAGACAAAACTCTGTGTTAAACAAATGGGCAATTAAGTTTTCAGTACAGCACGGCAGCAATACTGGTTCTTTTCCCCCTCTCAGTTACTTGCATCATTTGTAGGTTTGGTGATATTATTCCTTGTAGATGAAAATAAATCACCAATCCACCTCATTTTTAACAACTCCTTAGGCTAAAGATAGGAACAGAAAATTAATTGCTTTTAATCCCGATCTACAGTAGCACAAATAATTGAGCCCATCTAATTGAAATATATTAGATTTGGAAATGAAGACGGAAATCCACTTACTTTATTGGCAAATAAAAATTACATTAGTCTCTATGTTGCTTGTCAAGCCCTCCAGATTCAGTTTGCTGAAATCTAGTAGAATTGCCAATTTTTGGCATGGATTTTTTCAGTTTTAAAAGGTAACTGGTGCACTAAACTTTTGATAGTGCACTTTTTTTTCTTAAACCAAGTGCTAAAATAATTCAAAAGCAATAACAAGGACAGACATTTCTATTCTGATCTCTCAGTCAACATAATTGTATCATCACTATCATTGTGACCGTAGAAAACTAAAACAAAACAAAACAGAAATTTTAAAAAGTGATCCTTAACTACAAAAATATCATTTCCTATGGGTATCGAAATGATGCTGCCATAGTGTCTATCAGAGACACATACAGTGATGCCCAAATATTTTTTTGCTAGACACAGAGCCCTAGAGCTATCTGTCAAATGTATATTTCACCTCTTCTGACTTTCCGTAATGTGTTTTTTTTTCCTCATTAGAAAAAAGATGGAACCTATACTAGGGAAATATACAATTATACATGGGCTTTCACCCTCTAAATAATATTCTGTGAATAGCTTAGAGGAATTTGACAATAAAAGCCTGACGTGGAAGCACATTAAGGCTCATGTCATTACTTTTTTTTTCATAAATTTTGAGATCCGGTCTAAAAACCAGCGATAATCCCCACTGTAAACAGTATTCTGCTGCATAGCTTTAGTTCATGGAAGAGTAACTCTACATCATTGGAATGTTAAAATCACAGCACTGGAAAATTATCTGAATCTTTTTTTTTAATGAGGTACTGTGCTTATGCTATCAAGCCTGTTTGATAAATTCTGTGCATGCTACATATTTTTATTTTGGAATATCATGGTGAATTTTAGTTCGCTAGCACTATTATACAGGAAAAATTTCCGGGATCTTCTACAATGAACATTTGTTTTGAATGTCAAAATGTAGTTCTGCTAACTACACAGTAGCTGAATATGGTTATGAGAATTATGAAAACCTCAAATATTTTAATTTGTTCCATTTAACAAATCTGCTACTAGGTAAGCCATATAAATCAAGCAATTTATTTTGCTTTTTGTTTTTGTTTTGTGTCTTTGAAAAACTGAAACTTTTTTGAAGCTTGAGAAGCATGTGGAAAAATTTAAATATATCAAGTACCAGTATAGAGATCGGTGGAAGAACTCCAGTTTATGTACTTATCCTGAAACTTGATCCTTAAATGATATGCGCATCAGCAGAAAATTTTGAGGGTTTGATTTGCAGCTTTGTAGCTCAGTGTGTATTTTGAACTACCCTAACTATCAGCATCTTGAATAATTCTGTAAATAACCTGGCCTGATGTCCCATCTAGTGGTTATTGTTAGCGGTGCAGATATGAAGCAATTTCTCAAGATATAGAAGAGGCAGGAATTGCTTTTTTTGTATAAGGCATTCTATCAAATGTATTTCTGTTACCTATAATTTAGGTTGTGTATGTGTGTGTGGTGCCTTCAAGTCAGTACTGACTCCTGATGATAAATCCCTGCAGTTTTCCTGGCAAGGTTTCAGAAGTATATTTCCATTGTCCACTTTCTAGGGCTGAGAAAGAATGACTGGCCCTAGGCCACCCAGTTGGCTTCATGCCCAAGGTGGGACTAGAACCCATGGTCTCCCAGTTTTCTAGCCTGAAGCCTTAACCACTACACCAAACTTGCTCTCAATTTAAGTAATAGTAAAGTGCAAAAATCAAAGCTGCCCATGTACTAGTATTTTATGCACAATAAAAAGCCATGTCTTCTGGTGTTTCAACTTGGAAAAAAAACCAATGCCTATTACTAACTTCAAGCCAGTTTCAAATCTGTTATCCTGGCCAACGTAACTGAGAGAGTGGAACAGTTTTAAATACTTCTGCATTGAATAGATTATTAACGTCTAGCTTTGGTCTGCTTCATAGTACAGATATGGTACTGGTCACTCTGATGGATGACCTGCTAAAGGAGCATGATTGTAGTAACTTCTAAAAATCGTATCCTCTCTAGTGCCCTCTTGTTGGAGATATGAATTCAACAGGAACATTTGTTAGAGGATATGTTCCTGACATAACCAAGTACTGAATATATTTCATGCATTTCTAGAAATGTATTTGTCAAGAAATACATGGAGATAGAAACTTGCTTTTATTTAACCTACATCCAGAAGAGAGAGAAGATAGCAACTCTGAAGCACAAGAGAATTCCCTTGCCTTTTAAACACAGAAAGCCATTTAATTAACAACAGGGCAGGTGGGAGTAACTGGGACACTTATGTGTAGACTCTCATCTCCACCCCCTTTGGAAACTGGATGTATTATGATAATGGTACATGATAATAGATTGAAACTGAACTTAGAGTAGTCTGAGTCTGAATCTGAAGGGACATTTCCTGTCAAACAAGAGGCTATTATTCTGAAGGTCAGATCTGCAGCTTGAGGACGCTCCTTGACCCTATGCTGTCCCTTGGTCAACATGGTAACCAGGAGTGCCTATTTCTATCTGCAAATAATTACAAGTTGCATCCCTTCTTTGTGAGATCTGACCCGGCTCCTATTACTCATTTGATTACTGCAAAGGGCTCCAGGTGGGACCGGCCTCGAGAAAGGCTTGCAAACCAGAGGAGCTAAAGTTTTATTGAGTAAATCCCAGCAGGAGCATCTATTATTTGTTTTGGATAAACTGCAGGGGTGTTCTGTTTCTCCACAAGTTAAATTCAATGTTTTTGCTATTACATTTAAATCTCTATATGATTAGACCCCTTCAACTTAATGGAACATCTTCTGAACATCACATTCTGCTGTTACAGTTTCTTGCATATGGCAACCTGGGAAGAAGTCTTCCTGGTGTCAGCTTGGACTAGGACTTTGTTGGTGGCAGCCTCTGCTCTTTACAACCTCTCCCCCCTCAATTTATTTACCCAATCGTTACATTGGCATGATTTAAGAAATTCTGAAAAATTATTTTTTACTATGGAGTTTTTTCCTCCATGATATTTATATCTTAATTACTCACAAAGATAACTGATGACTGTGTTTTTAATGTTCCTGATCTACTGTGTTGTTACAGCAATTTTGTGATATTTGCTTGATTTTAGATTGTTTTATGTTACTACATTGTTCTAAGTTGTTTATTCTTGATGTCATTTATTGGCTCTGAGGCAAGCAAACCTTTCATACTGACTGTGTGCGATATACACATTTATGTTCCCTATTTGCTATGGAGCAATAGTGGACAATTTTGAGGAGTATTTACAGCTTTGTAAACATGCCTTTGGAGATATGTAATGCCAGTTTCCCACAAAATACAGTAAATTCATGAGAGGTTTTCTTATACAAATTTTTTTAGGAAGAGTTTGTATTTTTTCCTGTGATGAGACTCAAGATTTGTTTTCTGAAATAAAGTTCATAATCTATTATGAGATTTATTAGGTGTTTGTTGACTGTAAAGTGCAACTGTTAGAGAACACATTTACTAAAAGGTTAATATGGTACTATTATGTTTCTTTTACAGGCTTTATACTTTAGATGGAAAACTCGTGGAAACTGGGTTGGATTTGGAAAATGGGCAGTTTTATGTAGCAGTTGGCAGAGATAAGTTTAAGAAATTGCCATATAGTGAACTATTGTTCAACAAGTCCATGGCGAAGAGATCTTATGGGTATGTAAATGTGTTTTTGCCCTAGCTTTATTGATGAATAAAAATCCTGTTATTGTTTCTTGATATTAACATGGTTAATTACTATAGTATCAATAATTCCAAGTCCATTACAATAAAGATATATCGACAGAGTGGTCACCACTGAGATTCTGCTGACTGTAAATTACTATGGATATATGAAGGAGCAGCTAGGTATGGTGGCTGTTATTCTTTGTTCGCTTGATTGCCTAAATAATGTCATATTTATAGTAAGGAAGCATTTATACCTAGTAATGTTTGGGATGACGAACAATTACATATTTCTGGCTGAACCTAAAATACTCTTGCCCTTTGAAGCCATGGTATAACACAAAAAAGCTTGTAGTATTTCTTTGCAGATTATTTAAGATTACACAGGATGAATACTTATGTACGAATGTTGTTTCCAGCCATTTTGTACAGATCGACTCAGGCTAACAGCATTTTACCTCGTTCTCTCTCTCTGTCTCTTTGTCTCTATCTGTCTCTCTGTCTCTCTCTACCCCTCCTCCTCCCCCTCCCTCTCCCCCCCCCCCGCTCCTGAGAGAGAAAATTGGGGGGAGAAAGAGAGAGAGGTGGGGAGAGGGGAAAGAGAGGCTAGTAATACTTGTCTGATTCTCATATTACCAGTGCAAAGTTGCTGTAACTATTGAAATGGTTAAACTTTGTAATATTTAATAAGATTTATTTATTTATGAAAATAAATGCTTCCTCAACATATTACAATTTTAGATGCTTGTAAAATTCATAGTAACAAAACATAAAAACATCACCAATAACTGGAAAAACCCAGAAAACAACAACAGCAATAATTTAGAAAAAGCAGAACATCAAAGAAGGAGTCTGTTACCCAATATAACCCAAAATCTGGGAACAGAGCCCGATTTTAAGGACTCATTTAAGTAGGACCGGGTAGAGGGAGTTGAACAAATCTCAGGGGCAATGGTGTTCCAGAGGACAAGCATAATGACAGAAAACTCCTGCTTTCAAGTGAAGCTGTTTACTCAATGAAACCCAAAATAATTTGAATCTGCCAGGTTGTGTGAGACAGGTAGAAACTACAAAAGATAGGCAGTCCTCAGATAAACAGGCCCTGTGCTATGAGAGATTTTTTAAAAAAACCAGAATCTCAAATTATACATGGAAGCTTACTGGCAAACAATACAGCTCAAGGAGCAGATGTGTCATATGGACAGGCTATATTGATAGTTCAGTCATGAAATGATCAGTTCTGAAGGTCTAGGTATAAGTCCATTTGGCACACAATGGATTTGTCAAAGGACTTTTCAGCCATGGCAGTTGCATACCAGTCTTGAAGAGGGAAGTACAGTCACATTCAGGAGTAAAGATGGAACTGTTCCAGGTTTAGAAGGTCCAAACATCCATAGATACATTATCTAATCGGAGTGGAACCAAAGTTAATTCCTTCCCATCCAGACCTATCCAGCCTCCAAACATTGGGACAAGATTTTGGCAGAATCAGCTGACTGGCTCAGGACAGAGATACGGCACATGTCAAGTGTCCTGAAATCCTCGAAACAGTTAATCATCAAAAGTTCCTTGATTTATTAGGGAGGTAGCAGGAACAAGAAAGAGGTGAAGCTGGTTCTGATCATTTCCCACTAGGCTTTAACATTTTAAACATATTTTCAACAGTTTATAAACTGCTAACATCGTGTGGTATAGATCAGTGACCCCTAACCTTTTGGGCACCAGGGACCAGTTCAATGGAAAAAGGTTTTTCCACGGACCAGATGGGGTGTGGTGTTGCATGCTGCCCGCATCTTGTGAATGCAACTTTGCTTGTTTGCATGGCCTGGCTGCTGGCATGCTGTGACCCGGTGCCAGTCCATGGACTAGGAGTTGGGGACCCCTGGTATAAAAAGTAGGCAGAGAGAAGCGAAACTAGTTCAGACCAACTACTAAAATGTTCTTGGAGAAGCCATCTTATCAATAAAGAAGAATGTAAATAATTTTCAACTGTTACATTAGCATAGCAGTACATCTCTATTTGCCCCCCACCCCCAGCCCCTTTAGCTAGCAATGGCAATTTCGAAGCACAGTCTTCAGGCTGGTTGCATCAGCATGGAATTTGACAGTATACAGCTGGAATTTATCAACATACTGATGATATCAGACCTTAAGTCAACAGGTGATCTCCTCCTGGGGTCTCATATAGATGTTGAACAGGAAGGGCAAGAGCATCAGGATTTGAGACACCATCCCTAGGAGAAGTTCCTGGCTTGATCTCTTTGGCCGGCCAACACCAACTGGACCCCACCTCAGAGAAATTAGGAGAATTCTAGCAACTCTGTGCATCATTTTAGGATATGCCAATTATTACAGAAATCACAGCGAAATATACCACATTATAATTTTCTAGTTTCTAGTAATAGTTGGGCTGTTTTAGTGTACAAATAATTAAACATTTTTTATTTGTTTCTGCAGCTCAAAGACATCCTCACTACCAGCTGGTGGATCTGGAAAATCAAAGGGTAGTGTAAGTATCAAATATAATATGGATTTTGTGGTTTTCTGTATTAATCCCGTCATTATGTTTCTGTTATAGATTCACTCATAGATACCTTGTCAGGCATGGCAAGGAAGCACATAGATGGGGCTTTTCCTTGACCTTCTTGTCTGCTCTGAATTTCTGTAGTTGTTAATAAGTTGCTTTTTTCATATTAAAGCTAAAGTATAATGATATTAAAATTGCAGTTTAGAATATTTATATTAAGGAAGCCTTTATATGCATACATTTGAAGTTTATATTTAATAACACTTTTCAGGTTGCTGCAAATTAATTACCTGTTTTTCCTCTATGATGTTAGTCAAAATCTACTGACACAGGAGACACATTGTCTTCTCCTCAACCTCCAAAGAGAAAGGAAAAGATTGGACACAATCAAGAGTCTAAAAAACCTACAAATTCAAAAGAAGATGAAAAAACTATAACCAGATCTTATGTTTTTCCTGTTAATGGTAAGTATATAAAATTAGGGTACCATTTATTTTGTATTTGATTGATTTGTTTTATATGTTGTCTTTATTTATATATGTAGGAAGAATACAGAGTTCATATATCAACATTTGTGACAGAGGTTTACATCATTTAGGCTCTGTTTTTCCCATATGTGAATGTACAAGTGTGCAACTTGGTGAGGAGAACTTTGTGATACATGATTTAAAACAAACAATGAAGGTGAATAGCAAACTAGAAAGGCTGGATTGATAATATATTTTTCAGAACTATTGTAGGTATTCTACCTCAAGACTCCAGAATCAGACACGAGGAGCTTCCATTCTTTCCTACAATGAAGGACAAAATAAAAGGTAAGCAAGGGAGTGTTGTAGTCCGGGGAATTCAGGTTTTAAAACAGATCTTTTAAAACATGGCCCCCAAAACCATCTCTGAACAAAGTAACATACAAGATTACAGTGTGTTTTTATCTGTTCCTTCAGAATACATGGAAACTATGTGATGGCGAAACAATGCTATCTCATTTTTTAGAGAGCACAGTCTGAGAGACCTTGTTCTAACAAAAGCTTGGTGCTCTATATGGGGTAGACAGTGGGATTTCCTTTCTTATTGAAAAATGGATATGGATTCAAACACTGTTAACTCATTATTTCTTACAGAGGAAAACCAAGACACATGGCTGCAGAAGAAATGATAAACCACAAATCAAGTTTTGTTCAGTTCCCCATGGATGGGTGAGTATTACTTTATTACATTTACTGAAAAGTGAACTCCTAATGTTAGAAAGATGACCTGGGTTAATATCCCTGGGAAGGGTGGGGAAATTTGGTTGTGCACCTTTTCAGTCCCTTGTCCAATAGTCACACATTTATAACACTATTTATTTGTTTATATTTCTATACCGCCCTTCTCCCCAGGGCGGTGTACAGCTAATAAAGACATACAAATATACAACAATTTAAAACACAGTTAAAACTAAAATATTATAAATGGCTAAAATTTAAAACGACTGAAAGATAAAACCAATTTAAAATCCGATTTACAAATTTAAAATATTAAAATTTTGTTTTACAACAACTGCTATGCATTATGCAGCACTATTTCTTTTGTTTTTCCGCAGACGACAAGGCAGCCATCCAACACTCCCAGAAGCATAAGTATTTCCCACCAGGACTCCTACAGATTGCAAAAAAGGATAATAGCAGCTGTTCCCTTTCTGAAGTTGCTATCTTTGTCCTGAGACTCTTGGGCCTTTCACAGATGGAAATATAACAGGTGCAGTTATACCCAGAAAAAACATATGATGGAAATATCTGCATCTGTTACTTGACTATCTTTTCAAGGCCTTCCACGAAAGAATGCATTGTATGTCATTAATATTTTTCAATAAAAGTTGTAAGTCTTTCAGCTATGGCTCTGTTCTTATAATTGTTAGCAGATGTGGGTCGCTCCCACTTGTTGCCTCTTCAGATAATTCCAGATAGATTCTTTAACATATGAGTTTACCTCTGTTTTGTTCATCTTACTACTAAGAATGTCACAAGAGAGGAAAAAAAACAGCTCAAAAACTTCAGCTCTGAAAACTGAAGCACAAAAGGCAGCTCACTATCTAAAGGATCAACATAAAAGACACTTCCATCTTTGGAAGAAATGAGGGTGACAGCTATTTCTTTTGGTAGATTGTGATAGAAAGAGGGAACAGATGGACTGGTCTACTTGAATTCAGACCCACTGCTCAACATATTTTCACTTTTAAATCATATAGTTTAAATTTTTTTATTGTTTATGGGCTATCCGGAGTATTATATTTAATATGGGTAGCTATGTAAATTGGAATAATCAATAAATAACAGAAAGGTCTTTTTAGTTGCTTGAATACTGTTTACTGGTAGAAGAAATGTAAATGAAATGAAAGATTGGAAGAACCAGGGAATTATGATCTGTAAAGCATGACATGAATTGAGAACAGGAACTCTGAAAGATTATAATATTGCCCAGTCAGGAGAAATCTCCATTAGATATATATTGGTAGGGACATAATATATGTGCTCTGGCTTTGAAACTTCCTTGCATGGAGTTTCAATCAAGTTTTCTTTCTGTTGTTTTTATAGCTATGAAGAAAAATATTTTTAGAAGTAGTCCTTGACTTGTCACCATAATTGAGAGCCCAGAATTACAGTCTTAAATCATGGTGATTGTTAAGCAAATCACCATGTGACAGTACCCAATTTTATGGCCTTTTTGCAGCAGTTGTTAACATGTTATTAAGCAAACATGCAATCATTAAACAAATCCATTATACCCAATGTGCATTCTTTTTACACTGGAACTGGTAAAAACCACTGAAAATCATGGTCACCTGGCAATGAGACAGTGCAAACAGTCCTAAATGCGAGTTGGCCAAGTACCCCAAACCCATGTGAGCATGGGAGGAGGTGTGGCCATCAGAACTTTGAAATCAGCTCATAAATACCTTTATGGGGAGGTTCATTGTAACTTTCCTAAGTGGGTAAGCAAGGACTGTTTTGCCTTTAATGTCCTGTAACAAGTTCACGAAAATGAGAGCATGTCATTTTTTGTGGGTGTTTCTATGATACTGTTATAAAATTCCTCTTAGTGTATTTAATTCTACCTGTTGGGAGATGAGGTTTCCTTTCTATCTGGTTCTGACTGTTTGGGGCGACGTGTGGTGATAATCCTACCCACCCTCATAGAGCTTTTCATGAAGGGGATATTAAGTTTGCTTTGTGCTATATATAAAAAACAGTGCATGCTAGATCTCTGTCATGTCATTCTTTTGTTCTTTCCACTAGTACTTTTAGCACTTTTCAAGCATGAGTAAAGTGACATCAATGCAAGCAAGGTGATGATTGAAGAAGTGGCATAGAACTCTTTGTCAGGACAGGTTGTTCAACTCTTGTTGAAGGATCACTTGTTCAGCAACTGTTTGATGTTGCAATGGTGCTGAACAATGGAGCCTTGTAGTTACATCTGTTGTAGCACCTCCACAGTCACATGATTGCAGTTTGGGTACTTGACAACTAGCTTGCAATTACTCACATTGCAGTATCCCACAATAACATGATCGCTATTTGTTACGTTTGCTTTCAGCTTTCAACAAGCAGTCAGCGGGGAAGCTGGAACGATGTGCAAACGGCAATCACATCATCATGGGATGCTGCAACTGTGCAGGATTCACTTAATGACAGCAAGTGGGACTGCTGCAACTGCTGTCAGATGACCCAGTTATCTTTATGACTGTGTTGCTCAGTGATGGAGTTACTGGTCCCAATTACTATTGTTAAGCAAGGACTAACTTTATAGTTGCATAAGTTCTAATAGTATTTCCATATTTTTCTGTTATTGCTATTACTGGGATGTGTTATACTTTCATTTTCATCTCATATAGGTTTTAATAAATGTCATCTTCTTTTGCAAGATGTTTATCCCCCAAGATAACTTGTCTGAGGCTGCTTTTTGTGTAGAAAACTGTCCCGTTTTTGTGATAAATTTACAATTCTCATAGGATATTTTTTAAAAAAATATTTAGAGCAATGACAGTATTTCTACCTCTTTTTGTGTCTTTGTGTGCTATCCTAGAGACTAGGATAGAATCTCTTCTCTATACCTTTTACATAGCGGTTAGTGCTAATGAAGAATATGTTCTGTATCCTTTTCTTTTAAAAAAATATAAGATAGCATGTGGTAAATTATACTGATTTTTTTTCCTTTGAAGTTACATTAATTCTCCTGCTTACTTGCTAAACTTAAAGCTTTGTAAATGCCTCCGATCTACATAAAATATGCAGGGCAGCAAACTATTATTACCATGATTATTTTCTCCCTAATGCTGAACTTCAAAATTGAAATTCATTAAATGGTTGTATGTACTATTAGCACTCGTGTGTTGATGCATTTTTTATCGTTAGCCCTGCTAAGAAATGAGCTTATGCAAGGAACATTAATTTTCTGGATGTAATTAAGGTATATTGATTTCTTATTAATTATTTGAAACTCTAATTAATATGTTATTTAATATTCCTTTTTATCACAGTATATCAGTTTCTTTCAAACTGATTGCAGGAACTGAGTGTCATTAAAGATGTATTTTTCACTAGGTAGAAGAATGTGTGTTGTTTGCAGAAATTATTGAACTTCTAGAGAAGAAATGGTAGACTGAAGTGATTATTGCAGTGGAATGAAAAGCCTGCAAGTAGACTGGCTTTGCAATAATTCCTCTCCAAACAAGGAGAGAACTTGAGATTACCTACAGATGCTCCAAACAATTGCTCTTCAATCCTCTCCAGAGAGCTCTGGGAGATGAAGGAATAACCATCATGCTCAAACTACCGTCCACACCTTTGAAAGAACAATATGTTTGCATATTTCCTTTACTAAACATTTTTCGTGAATTGCTTGCTGATCGCTTTTCAACCATTAGGAACCCAAACTTCATAGGTTTGTCTTCTGTGTAGAACTATTTTGGCTCTGAAAGCAGAAATGGTTACATCTAAACACTAGAATTATTGAAAATGGTCAATTACCATAGACCAGTATTTCTCAATCACGACAGCTTGAAAACATGGGGACTGTATGGCTTGCTGGGGAATTCTGGAAGTTGAAGTCTACCCGCCTTCAAGTTGCCACAGTTGCTATAGACAGATACTTCATTTTCAAATGTCTTTCTCAGCAGGCTCAATGGCTGTTAACCCTTCACGTTTATTACCATATTACATCGATTATAAGATACATGTTTTTTCGTATTTTGGTGTCTACGTATTCATGGTGCATCTTAGATTCGATGACGTCTTACCAGGATAAAGGGTATTTTTTATTTATCCACTTTTTAAATTTTTTATTTCCATCTTAGAAAAGTAAGGATGGGTCTCATAATCGGTGGCATCTTATAATAATCCATGTAATACGGTAATTCATATTGAAAAAGTAGCAGCAATTATAACTTTGTGTGTGTGATGTGTAAAGATTTGATTCATTGGTCTTCCTACTTCAAATTTAATATACATCAGTCTCATTCCTAAAATAGATGAATATAACATACAGATTTAAAACTTTAATTTCAACCTTTCATCGCCAGACTGGTAATTTTGGGAATGATAGTATCCATTAAGGCTGACCTTGCATTGGAAGCATCTTATATGATCTGTATGAATTGCTGATTGATGACATGGGTTGCTTAATTGCTTTACATTTAGCTTATGTTTAGCTGTACTTTTAGCCATCAAAGTGTTTCAACCTTCCAAGGTTGTGTCACCCTGAAATGGCAAAATGAATTTGTGCAACACCGTCCTATGAATAAAAGTAATGATTTAAGCGGGGGTAAGAATTGATCAAGAAATATATTTTTAATAATTCCATTTAAATCTATACATTAAACTAAAACAGCGATGGGTCTTTTAAAAAGTATAAAATTGCCGCTGGAAATAAATGAAAACTGTTACAGGGGAAAATTAATATTAAATGTGGTGGCTTACAAAATGCTGGCGAATACTAACTTGCTTTTTGCACTCTTTTCTCCCAGTGCGGCCCCAGTGAGATGCCAGTGGTGTCCTGTTTTGTTTCTTTTCTCAGGCTTTCTGCTTGTAACATTCTTTACTCGTTCTTGCAACTTCCTCCTTGCTGCAATTTATCACTTCTGCTTTGTTCCCCTGTGTTGTAATTTCCTCTGTAGAGTGAGCTTCAGGTCAGATGATCGGGGCTTTACCCAGAAACCTTGTGCCTTCCATGCGTTACTCCTTTGAAAAGTGGTGCATGTTAAAAAACATAAATGCTATTTAAGTTCGATACAGGTCACGTTGCACTCAACATGTTATCGATTGCAAAGCAACACGCATGTTCATGCTCGGAAAGAACATGTCAAAAGGGTGATCACCCGTTTATTGTCTTGATGTGCATTTTGAAAAATAATGGTTTAAATATATACCTTGGTGCAAGGTAGAAATGACCAAACATATGATGTAAGGAAATACAATAAATTAAAACAGAGATATCATAGCATGCCAGTTAAATTAAAACCACCAGTAATCTCAAAGAAATGTCTTCAGTGCAATAGTCCAAAGGCCTGACTGAATACAGGTAGTCCTCCACTTATGACCACAATTGAGCCTAACATTTCTGTTCTTAAGTAACAAATTTATTATGTGAGTTTTGCCCCATTTTATGACTTTCTTGCCACAGTCACTAAGTGAATCACTGCAGTTGTTAAATTGGTAACATGGTTGTTAAGTGAATCTGGTTTCCTCATTGCTTGTCGGAAGATCTCAAAAAGGGATCATGTGACTCCGGCACACTATAACCGTAAAGCAACCGAATATAAATCACGTGACTGTCGGGATGCTACAATGGCCATAAGTGTGGAAAATGGTCACAAGTCCCCTTTTCAGTGCCGTTATAACTTTGAACAGCATTGAGGACTACCTGTAGTTATTTTTCACTCACTAGTCAAATATTTCCCTCAAGGGAGCTATGCAATCACTTTGTGCTAAAATCTGTGCAGGTACTCCTCGACGTACGACTGTAATTACATTATGGTCATAAGTTGAGGCCTGTGACTGGAAGTAATCTTCTGGCTTGCTTTTTGGTAGTCATTAAATCCCACAGTTGTCAATGGAACCCATTCATTTGAATGGTCTTGAATCACAGTCATTGACTGCAGACCACTGTGACTATCATCTTTGACTGAAAGGGGGGAGGTGCCTGTGCCACCATTCATGACAGTTGGAGTGCTTTAAGGCTTGTAAAGCACCTGTTCTGTGGCTGCTGCAACTCTGAATGGTCGTAAATCAAGAACTACCTATGCATGACTAGTGAAAAAACCCTCTCCTGCATCCTTGTTCACTTTCAAAAGCAAGAGGTGGATTTTATCAGCTTTTGAGGAGCTCAAAATATATTTGTCTTTGCTTCTACTTTCTAAATGTATATTAGATAAGTTATTATTTTCTTCTCACCCAAGCATATCGTCATTAAAATATTTTTCTAGCTTTTCTATTTTTCAGAGAACATGTGATATTGATAATTCAGTTCATAAAATGCATAATGAAATACCATTTTTATTTCCAGTAAATTTGACTGTTGCTTTCAAGTAGTTGAGCAGTAGATTTGCTGCAATTATTGCATTCAGATGGTTATAATGGAGTACCAGTTGTTCATTCATTTAATCATTCTGAATGGACATCTTTTCAC
This sequence comes from Pareas carinatus, assembly GCA_032468095.1. NCBI lineage: Eukaryota > Metazoa > Chordata > Lepidosauria > Squamata > Pareidae > Pareas > Pareas carinatus. The sequence goes on from JANHFO010004185.1 coordinate 63,451, forward strand.
TAGGATTGCGTTGTAGCAAGTGCTTTGTGTTCCTTTAAGTGTATATTTGTGTCATCAGTGATGTTACTCTAACCACCTCGCCTTCTTGAGACTTTATTGTGTGATGAACAATGCAAACCCTAAGGAAAACTTCAAGGGTTATATTTTAATATGTATAAGTGACACAGATGTGGAGTTTTCCCACAGGTAAGTCTTTATATTGATAAAACTGTTCATACTTGTATAGAATTCTTTATTAGTCATAAGCTCTCAGCGTGCATACAAGCAACCAGAGATAAATCATGATCATAATCATAAATCATAAGATACAACACTCAGTGATAGTCATAGGATACTAAATAAGCAAACAACATAAATCATAATAGGATACTAAATATGTGCATTATTTTAATGAGTTACTATGTTAGTATACATGTTTGGAAAAACAGAAGTACAGTGTTGATGGGAAAACAGATTCACGTTACCTTTTCATTAATAATGCTGGTATGGTTATAATGCACAAGATAACCAATGAGATACCATATAGATGCAGTGCAGTCATTTCACCACACAGTGTCATAAAATTGACTCTTATTTCTTTCCACTTCAGATGATGGTGTTTACAAAGCTGGGAAAAAACGATCTGAAATGCGAGGGGCAGCAGAAGTCCAGGAAGATGAAGACACTCAAACTGAGGTCCCAGTTGACCAGGTAATCTCAAAAGGTTTGGATAAACACTCAGGTTTTAAATAAGTTTGCCCTTTCACATTGATATTGCATGCTTTGGATGCGTACTAATCTGAAGGCTGAAGTTCTAGGAAAAAGACAATGAAACTAGGCAATAAGTCTTTTTTAATGCAGGGAATGGAGAAGAGATAATACAGCTTTTTTAAAAAAACATTTTTGATGCAGCATTAGAAGAAGAAATCTGTATGATTTCTTTTGGCAGATTTATGTAGCAGAAGAGGTGTGAGGGGCAGAGTTAAGTACAACATCAGATTAAGAGTTATTACATTTGCACAAATGGTCCATGCTCAGCCCCCCCACCCTTGAATTCTGTTGACCCTTATCTGGCTCCAGCTTAATGGATGGTCCTGATCCTTTGCACTTAAATAATGTTAAGTTGCAGCACAGATTTATTTAAGCCTATACACAAGAATCTAGTCAGCTAAAGTTCAACACTAAACTGGCACCAGATAATGACTCTTAAGTTGATGACGTGTTTAACTCTGCCCTGCAACTCTGCCTGCTCTTCTATAATTTATTGACCCTCCCTATAGGTATCTCAGGCCTTCTTCTGGATAGCTTTTGAGAATTTAAATTTGTTCACTGAGAGTTTGAGCAATTTTTTTTAAACAGTAGTAAAGGTACAGCAACTTTCCAGAATTGAAAACTGAGCTTTCCTCTTAAATCAGTAATAAGGCTCTCTACATATCTTTTCAGTGTAAGAATACATTACCCACTACTGAAAAAAATCAGGATGTTTTGTTAGCAGTGTGAACTTTGAAAGATAGACAAGCAGATACCAATTTATTAGAGTATCAGTGGGCAACTGGACATAAGTTAGCAATAATGCCCACTGTTGTTTGGAAATATTGTCATACTTGCTAAAGAACAGAAGTCATATCATTGGGATGGCTGTCTTATTTTACCCAAGCCCCTGCTATACATGCATATTTTATCTCCTGTTTGTTCTTAATGAGTTTTCCTATACCTTTATGTTTGGCTGAAAATGTAATGTCATCTGTATGCCTCAAAATTTGTCCCTACTTCCTGTTTTGATTCGACTGATATATCTTCCAATTCTGCTATATCTACATTTGTTATATATTTTAAACAGATATGTCTATTTCACTACCTATCTCACTTCCAAACCACTCAAACTCATTTAATACTGTACATATTATATTGTTCTTTGTAAAAGTTCTTCAAAGGAATAGTTATTTGTTCTAGCAAATGTATTATAGCCTATTCTGTATTCTAACGTGATCTCGACAATCAGAAAAATTGTGCGATTGACAAAAGAAAAATAGCATCCTTTTATTTTGTTCACTTCATTATCCACCTTTGATCTGACACTTCACTGTTTGTTTGGTATTTCATTTTCTATTCTTTTTCTAAAATTTTAAGCAAATGTTTATGACATGAGGAATTAGTGCAGATTCAACAATTTGATTTTTTTCTTACATTTTTATGTTTTCCAATCTCCAGGCTGCAGAGTCTTGCTTCCTATTTGTTGACATAGAATTGCTAACACTTTAATTGGCTCTTTGCCACTTTAAACAATTCAGCGGGTGTTTTCTTTTACTTGATAATTGATTTGACCTATTGTCTGGCATTTCACAGTTTCTAATGGAATTGATTTATGAATATATTCTTTCTTTGCATATATATATAGATATGTTATTTAACACTCTATTGGTAAAGGATCTGTAAGGTCCTTCTGACATTTCTTAAGTTTTTTGATTCTTCTATGATTACTGTTGAGTATTTCTGTGCTAATTGTTTTCCTGTGATGGCTTTTAATCTTCTTAAAAAACCCCTCTCATTTCCCTTTTCTTGATATATTCCACTATTTATTGATATTTTTGACTGAAATGTTTTGCTTGGTGTTGGAAGTTGAGATTCAATTTTGGCAATTTAGATTGTATCCTACAATAGGCATGCTATATATTTCTACTTTTTATTTTCATAATTCTCTCTGAATTATTTCAATTAAAAGTGCTTTCCCCCTCCCTATTCACCAGCGACCAGCAGAAACTGTGGATGAGGAAGAAAATGTAGCACCAGTACATAAAGCTTTGAACCAAAGAGAATATGCAACAATGAATGGAGAAAATGGGGAGGCTGTTAATGGAATGGAGGAAGGCAAAGAGAAACAGAATGACTATTATGAAGATAAATTAGAAGGGCAGAACCTTGACAAAACAGGACAAGAGCCTAATGGCCACATGGCTGGTAACACAAATGAAGAAAATGGTGAGGAAATGGATCCCAGTAGTCATCCGGAAGAAACAAAAGAAGGTACTGATGATCAAATCCAGGTAACATGTCTTTGTCTTTTGTATACCTGTGTGAAAATGCTTCCATTTGTCTGCTATAGCAGTAGGTTAGTCTGCGATCAATCAGATTCATCCTTGGTGTCGCAGTTTTAGGGAAACCATTCTCATCGTGCATGATTCTACTGATGTTTTCATAGGGGATGCTGAATCCAGTAGTAGAAGCATGTCGGATATTACTTGCAAAACACCTCTATACCTTCTGATCACAGTTTTACACTAGCATCGATAGCTCACTGTCTTTCAAATAATGCATTTAATACATTGGCTAAACTGAGTGTGTTTGCTTTATATGAATCCAGCGGGAAACACGCATCCACAAAAGTGTTGATGTCTGTGAAGCATCATGTGCTTTACCCATCAGAACATCTGATACCAGTCAAAAGCAGATGCTGCTTCGTTGCCATGATGGATTTCCCCAGAATAATCTGTAGGAAGTTACATTAAATATGTTGTTAAACAAGGATGAGTTTTTTTCTAATCATATAGCTAACTTAATCCTCAGTTGTCCCATTTTCTTTTATTTCTGCAAGATAACTAAGAATGCAAGCCTATTCATTCTTATGATTATTTTTACTAGCAAGAAAATGTTATTTTTTTTATCTCTCTCTTTCTCACACACACACACACTGGATTAGTTACTTTATCACTTAATCCATACCATACAGAGAATGGACAGAACTTTGATAAGCAAAAGCAATTGGCATGCTTAGTGCTGGCTTCCAACTTTAGAGCTTCTTTAATCATTATGAATACACATACTCGCTATGAGAGTAAATATTATTTTATGACGCAAATATGTCAAATTGAAATGTGTTTTTTTTCTCTCCTAGGTTGATTCCAATTATGAAAAGGTTCCAGCTCCAAGAGTCACCATCACCAGTCCACAAGAAAGTGAGAAAAATGAACAAACCATTGACTATGCAGCAGTAGCATAGGGATATTTTAAAAGATGTATGTTCTCAGAAAATGAAGAATTTTATGTTTGGAATTTCCTGCATTTGATTAAGTTATAATATAATAATATGATGGAACTTTTTATCCATTAAGCCTTGACATGAGAATAGGATTCAGACACACATCATTATAGGGATGTTCATTAAAAGGAAGTTTAAATTGTAAATGCCAACATGGGATACAAAATTTAAGGGAATATATTAATGAGTAGGGTCATTACGAAAGATGAAATATTGAAACATTAGCCCTAGGTAAGTTCACAAGAAAGAGATTTAAAAAAAACAGATGAATGAGCTAAATGATATTTTTGCGTTTTTTAAAAAAGACTTTAAACATTTTTAAGGTGATTTAATTTCTATATCAGCTGCAGTGTATTTAAAGAATTTACATTACTATTAGGGGTATGACTCTTTGTGATAAGGTGAATGTAACTAGAACTACATTAGACTCAATCCATACTGACCTCTGCTATATTTAAGGGCTTTTTCTATTAGACTCATTTTACATTTACATGTGGATCTGCTCTCCCCACTGAAAGGAATGGGAAACCACTGCCTATATAAGATGTATCGTATACTGATTGGTACCCTGATGCCTGGAATGAATTGCTGAATCAGTTGACAGAATGTCACAAGACAAAGAATGTTTATTAGATCAATTAACTACAGAAATCCTACTGCATGCACATTAATTGACATATCCTGTATGCAGTTACATTGTAGTGACTTTTGATGGTTGGTTGCAAGTTGTTTGCAAGCAAAAGTCCAAGTTATGCTAGTTTAAGTAAAAGATTCCTCCAATGGCTCCCATTCTGAATAATCACGGCAAGTTGCTATATAAACTTACCGTTTTATGTCCACTTTTTTAAACCCAGGACACATAATCACAATATTATGGTTTGGTAATATATTGTTTTTTTACAAAAACCATTATTTAAAAAATTAACTCCAACTTGCAAATCATGTTCCCTTTGGCTTAATGTTCAGTTCATGAAAAACTGGTATTTTCAAATACTGAAAAAAAATATTGATAGTTTGTATATAGCTCCATTTATGCTGGATTCACACTCCAGAAAGAGGCTCAATTTTAAACTGTTATGGAAATTAATGCTTACTAGGGCCATGTGTTTGTTTTATGTGAGATCTGTAACTTACTACTTTTAAATTTTGCTGATAGCCCTTGTTTAAGCTATTTTTATTATATAGGTTAAATTTTTTATTTTAAGTTGATACGTTTAGCTTGTTCTTCAAAAATAATTTGACCACCTTAAAATATCTTGGGTTTCTAATACATTGTTATTGTTATATATGAATATACGAACATAATTTAACATGTAATACTGAGGCTGACCTACAAACAGCTAGTCTGAATTTTTGCCATTTTGCTATCTTACTTATTCTAATAACAGTATCCATATTTATGCTATAGTTAGCTATTGACATTAGCTAGCTATGTTGTTTGGATAGTTAGCTAATGCCATTTTAGTCCGAAGGAATGTAACTCGATTCAAAATATGTCCCTTCCAGTTCAATGAGAAATTAGTTTATCTCTAAATTGATGTGATGCTAAATGCTTTTTGTAGATCCTCAATCTTCTGTTTTTAGTGATAGAAGTAATAGTGAGAGATTGTTTTGTGGCCACCGAACGAACACATTTATTCATTATATACTGATGTTTCAAATATGGATAATTGACCTTTGAAAATAATTCTTCTATCAGAGGCTGGATCTATTTCTGTACTAATTTTAAAACTGTTTTGGTTGTTTGTACATAAGATGAATAAATGGATGCAGCTCATTAAAACATCAATATTTTTTAAAATATATTTTAAAGAAAATATACTTTTGAAAGCAAATATATATATATATAAACACTACGCTGTAAGATTTGTCAAACATGTTTAATGAAAGCATTATAAATAAAATGATATGCCCTGATTCTATTTGATGCTTTTTCTAGGATCTCTGGTAGTTTCTTTTTCCATGGGAATTTCAAATCTGATGATTAATTGAAAAGAAAGATTGACTAAAAGTAATCATTTTTGTCCTGTGAAATAGGATAATCAGTTAAATAATAAAGCAAAAATATTTGCTACAAGAAGCAAGATGAATCCTTCACTAGATTAGCTTATTAAATATTACTTTTTGTGGAATAACAACGATCTTCCTACTTACCGCTGTATTTATTTTTGTTTGCTTGCTTTATTTATTTATAAAACCTTTAAACCATCTCAATATTAAAATTGGTGGCTTACAAAGAACAACACCAACAAGCCAATGCAACAATAAATATAATGATATCAAAATTACATTAATATGTTAATTATAAATCAACACAACTGCCATTAATTGGAACAATCTTGTTTTTGAGAGTTTCTAAAAGGCAAGTTATTCCACAGGAAGAAAGCTCCACTTGGAGTTCCTGTCTTTGGGTTCCCTTCTGCCATATTTCTTTTCTTTTTTTATTGAAAAATTTTACAAACAAAAAAGACAAAAACATTTCCCTTCCCGCCCTCCTCC